>KK499765.1:3748835-3964007 GCA_000688715.1 Glossina pallidipes | reverse complement strand
CCCCCCCCCCCCCCCCTCCCCCTCCCTTCCCACCGGCGGATCCGGCGTCTGCATACAATCACAATTTCCCAAACACATTATATTTGATTTTCAATGCATTGACCATATCACCCACATTCTACTCCTGCTCCATAATACGTAATGGCCAGACATTTTCTCCAAGCATTTGCGTCGTTGACATTGTTATATATAAATGAAATTGTACAACAACTTTCAACATTGAACTTATATAATAGAAATGAGGGGCTGTGTGCTATGCTACAGTAGTATTGCCTTCAAACTTATTCGATAAGAACTGAAATGGTACGGAATGAAAATGAGAAAAAGTGAAATTAAAGAAAAACACAAATAGCAAAGAAAAAAGCGTAAAATGAAAATCAAAATAGAGACAAAAAGAATGAAAATAACAAGATTCATTTTCTTGGGTGCCATGCTGGGATGGTGTTATAACTGAAATACTGTCTACATTCTAGTGTCGTTTTTATTGTAGTGCGAGGCGAAACTCCACTGAACGAAGAACATAATGCTGTGAATGTTTTCTGAATGTCTGTCGTTATAAGTATATAACTATGTATAGATTTTTTGCTAACATAGTTGCTAGTCCTATACATCTTGAGGTCTTTATTCAACAAAAAAACACACACAATCAAATATTATTATTATACTAACGGGTAATGCCGGGTATCCAATGTTCTTACTTATTATTGATGATAACCGTCATTAATGCATATTAATTTATGAGAGAGAAATAAATTACTATTAAATCATAAGAAACCTAAAGATCTAAAAGCGTTTATCACAGATTTAATGATTGATTAAAGTAAATGTATTGAAAAAAAAAATAATGAAAATGTTCTCGTCCCTTTAAGTCATCAGCACATCTAGGGGTTAAAGAACTTTAATGCAAGGAAGAAGAAATAAACTTTGAGCAATCAATATATAAACTTTTTTCAAATTAATAATGCTGTGAAAAACGGAAATGTATAAGCTGCACTGACAAGTCCTTAAGATTGTTTATAAAAAAATTAATTCTTATTCCAAGTTCTTGCAAAACAAAAATCAACTCTCAATCAGTAGATGTATAACATATTTAAAGAAAAGTTGAAAGAAAATGTCTCTCGTACCACTCGACAAGTCTCATGTCTGACACGTAAATGGCACCATTGCCGCAACACCATTATCATTTGTGGATAGTAGTAGCCTTCACACGGTTTATATCCAAATTTTATGGCATTCTCACAAATAGTTTACAGATTACAGCTTACAGTTGATTGAAATTAATTTTGCCCTAAATTTACCTATTGACGAATTTCTCGTTGACGTTCATTAGAAACTGTAACTTTTAAGTGAAAAGGAAAAAGTCGTAACTAAAAGTTTGCGATTTACTACTTATGTTGTTTTGTTTGCAATTTTCATAGATGTTTTAAAGTAGCAGCCCAATGGTTTATTCCAATGATTTTAGTACCAGAAATATGACGTCCTACTGGTTAATAACCAATAAATCCTCTTTCTGTCTCTGATTTGTGATTATAAACCACAATTATAAGACACGCCTATAACCAATTCTCTTCATTATTTTATAAATCAAAACTTACGTCTTTGGCCTATTGGTCGCATTACGTCCTTTTAAAGAACTCATTTACAGGATACGCCTTATGCCCAACACGTTTGCGACGATAGCTTATGACTGTGTTCCTAGCTCTCATATCCGCTTAAAATTAGCATTAAATTTAGTGTAAGCATGTGCTAGTCCCAACTTCCACTTTATTATTTTATTGGCTTGGTAAACCTTCCCAATTATAATCTATACGGCTCCTGACTCCTGAGTGTAATATTTATTTGTATTTGGACGAATTGTAAAACGCAGATGTTGCTGCTTTCCTGTTTCGATAAAGAAGAAAGCAAATGACGTTAACCATTTTCATAGAGTCTCTCTTAAAAAAATTGGCGCCGATAATCGTAAGTCGCAGTATATATTTGGTAGCAATAAGGTGTGTCTTGGGAAAAATGTGAAACAATCAACTTTCTGCTTCATGCGTCGCATTCTATCTTCGGGGACCTTCAATTTTCAGGATACTTCTCGATGGGAAAATATCTTAGCACTACTAAGCATCTTAACTTTAGCTTTTTATTAAATAAAAGATCTTTAATTTCACTTCGCATTACAAGGTCGCATTCGATTATTTGTGGTTTTCAAAACTGCTGCACGCAAAGTAATCAAGCAATTATGTGCGTTAATACTACGAAAAAGATAAAGGAAGCGTGTAAAATCAGAAAAAGGCGTCCTCACTTGCAGAAGGCGGAAACACGCCTGAAACACGTCTGTACTTGCTTGTGCTCTAGTAAAACATGTTCACATTGTAATAAGGCACATCACAGTAAATATAAAAGAAGTGAAAACTCTGTAGCGGGACACGGCTCAGCATTGGATAACCTACAACAATTCTTTTAATATAGTTATTCGTATAACGAGTTTTCAATATAAGGCTTTGTATGAGAAATGGTCGAAAATGGGCGTCCGACTCCAATTACTTTCAATAGCGTGCGTCCTGAAATAAAAACGTTTTGGTGTACTAAACTTCATCAAAATAGTTCAAAAATCTTGACCTGTAGTTTGAACACAAGATAACAAGAAGACTCGGCGGACAGACAAGATTAGATCAGAAAGTGGTTCTGAATCGATCGTTATAATAAAAAATGGATCTCGGATACATCCGCAAAAAATTAATATACGCTTATACTGATCACGTGTCGTGTAGCGAATAATGAAATTACATAATAAAAGTTTATCTAAAAAAAAGTTCCTTTTTATTTATAAGAGCGCAATACGTATAATTATAGAAAAAACTACAATCCATCTTATATACTGTAAGGATTTTATGCCCAAGAATGCGCTTGTGATATTAGGTTCACTTTTGCCCAAACGTCCTACGAATTCATTAAACGCATGAAAACATTGTTATTATGTATAGACAAGGCATTATCAAGGAAAAGCGGATACAATCCAATCTAATCAATCCCCTAAAACCTAAAATTTGTGGGATACGGCTCAAGCACAATTGAGCAAGTGAAAATCAGTTGAATGTTCACATACATGGAGACATTACTAAGAAATTATTCAATTTAATTTTGTTAGCAAATACAAATATGCTCGCGTCTTAGAATTCAAAAGAAAAGTAATACAACAAAAATAAATAAAGTTTTCTAGACTTTTAGCAAAAAAAAGAAAAATATCATGAAAAGATTTTTTGTTTTTCACAAATCAATACAAAAAATATGAAATCTTAGATTGCTTTTCCAAATCTCTTAAGCGCAGACATAAACTTATTGTGCGTCACATGTCAATTTTGTGTACATAACAAATCTTTCTATCTATAATTCTTTAGCAAAAAAAATTTTTGATTTTTTGTTTAATTTCTTTTGGTTTTCTATACTTTATTTTTATTTTAGTATTGCGTGATGACTTTCGCTTAGAACCTCAAAACACACGCATAGCACAGGGTGATACAGCACTATTAGAATGCGCTGCACCCCGTGGTATCCCCGAACCGATTGTATTGTGGAAGAGGAATGGCCAAGTTTTAGACTTGGAAACGTCAAAACGCATACGTTTGGTTGATGGTGGCAATCTGGCCATACAGGATACTCGTCAAAGTGACGAGGGTCAATATCAATGTGTAGCCAAAAATCCGGTTGGCATACGAGAATCAAAAACAGCCACATTAAAGGTTCACAGTAAGTACATACAAATTTGTTTTCAAACGTCATTTAGGTTTTATATCATAAGTGTTTTATTTAATTTATTGCCATTCCCAACGGCATAAATCTCTTTACCAACCACACACGACCGTGTAGACAAACACACACGTAGGACAGGGATGCATTCGTTTTTCACCTTGAATGAATGATTTCTCTTCTGATATACTTACGTTTTGGTTTATTGTAATTTTCTAGTTAAACCATTTATTATACGGGGCCCTCATGATCAAACCGTTTTAGAAGGTTCCTCTGTAACGTTTCCTTGTCGTGTTGGCGGAGATCCAATGCCTGATGTTTTATGGCTGCGTACGGCTTCTGGTGGCAATATGCCATTAGGTAAGTACAACTTTAACTATTTAGGTTAAGTGTTCTGATGTGCTACAATCGTTTGCCTTGCGACAAATAACGCACTAAGCCAAAGCCGATATTAAGTTTTAAGGACTTTACCAAAATTTGTATAAACCGCAATATCATTGTAATCAAAATTTCGATTTGTTGTACTCTAAAAAGCCTTAGTTGAATATTGCAATAAAAGATAGATTGCTTTTTGTGGTTGTGAACAATTTCAAGGAAGAGTAAATTTAGTTGATAAACAAAGAAATGATTGAGAGATAATAAACGAAAAGGAAAAATTAATTGTTGCGGATTTAAATGATTTAAAGACTTTTAAGGAAAGGTGATTATTGGAATATCTTTTCTACAAACATTTTAGTGGACGCATTAGTTAGTTAAGCGTGAGATGAAACATTTCCATGTCGCATCCCCTGCGGTTACTATTCTATCAACTCGACCGTAAAATATCTGTGAAGTGAGTTAGTAAATAAGAAGCTTTCTAAAATGTTAGTTGGATGAATGTCTATCCTTAAGCTCATTCCATACGACGACAGAAACTCGATTCATTTGATACAAGTTGACGAAAGAAGATAGTTTACCTATTGGCTCTGGCAAGTACGAAATCAAATTTGTGGGAAACTTTAAGAGAAATCCGCTTTCTAGTCACACAATCACAGACTCTATCTTTTTACGTATCGACGGTAAGCAATATCCCTGCTTAAAAGCAACCATACTTAAAATTCCCACGGGTTTTAGATAGTTCCCTTTAAAGGAACATAAGTATTTTAAATTTATTAATGACAGTCTGACTGGTATGATAGCTATAAGGATAAAGCACTGTTGTGGTGTGAATGTCGTAGTCCAAAAATCGGAAGCATGGTAATTGAACAAACAGCTTATTCACTCGCTCGCGCCCATTTTTTCCGAGTTTTGGAATTAAGATGCCCACTTTCAGGCAAGAAATTGAAGGTGTACAAAAGAAATTCATTCAAGGAGCTGAAGGCCTACCAAAGAACTATAGAGAAGATCAAGCACCAGTTCAGTTTTATATTGAGCTGTTAATTTTAATAATTAAGTTACTGTTATTTCATTCCTTCGAAAACATTTCATAGAAGTTGTATATAGATTTTTTTTAATTTCTCTACCAAATAATTTGTAAATTTTCTCCGTTGCGGTTTACATGTTCTTATATATATCGGTTTCTTCAAAATACTGATATCCATGCAACATTTGCTGAAGCTCTTGTTAACATTTTTAGATATATTCATTCTCATACAATGAATTGTGTAGGGTGTACGAAGTCATACAACAGTTGAAAAGACTTCACTTGGATTGATTAGTATCATCCGAGAAGATTAATTTTTTCTGGATAACTATTTCAAATAAGCTACCTCTGACTAATCTTGTTATGATATATTCTTTCATTTCTTCTACATATTAAAAAATAGCTCAGACTAGTTTTATACTCGTGAACTTTTCATGTTTTTGTAGATCGTGTAAGCGTTTTAGAAGACCGTAGCCTGCGTTTGGAACGCGTTACCGTGGCTGATGAAGGGGAGTATAGTTGCGAAGCTGACAATGTCGTAGGCGCTATATCGGCCATGGGGACATTAACAGTTTATGGTATGTAGTAGTTTCTTTGTAGTTATTCCGCTCGTCATCTAAACGCTAGTCGTGTAGTTCACCTGTACTAATTGAGCTCCACACTTTTGCTTCCGTCACATAGCACCGCCAAAATTTATACAACGTCCTACGAGTAAATCTGTAGAATTAGGTGCCGATACCTCATTTGAATGTCGTGCTACCGGTAATCCCAGACCCACCATATTTTGGACCATTAAAAATAATAAATCAATTATATTTCCCGGAGCACCTCCTTTAGATAGATTTCAAAGTATAAACACCGAAGATGGTCATTCAATATTAACTCTGACCAAGTTCGATCGTAGTGACAAAGATTTGGTGATAGTTTGTAACGCCATGAATGAGGTGGCAACCATAACAACAAGAGCTCAATTGACGTTGGACTCGCAAGAGGATCGACCTCCACCTATCATAATAATGGGACCAGTTAATCAAACATTACCCGTTAAATCTATGGCTACACTACATTGTAAAGCAATTGGTTTACCTAATCCCACTATTTCATGGTTTCGGGATGGTATACCAGTACATCCTAGCGTAAAGATTAACATTACCAGTGCAGGCGATTTAATAATTTCTGACTTGGATAGACAACAAGACCAAGGTCTTTACACATGTGTGGCAAGTAGTCGCACAGGCAAATCCACATGGAGTGGTTATCTACGCATAGAAGTACCAACAAATCCTAACATAAAATTCTACAGAGCACCTGAGCAAAGCAAATGCCCCTCCGCGCCTGGCCAACCGAAAGTATTAAATGCTTCTGCTAATGCTTTAACTATTGTATGGCCCACAAGCGATAAGGCAGGTGCTTCTCCGCTGCTGGGCTATTCAGTAGAAATGTTCTCAACAAACAAAAGCAAAACTTGGATACCAATTGCGTCACGATTGACTGAGCCTATTTATACAGTTGATGGATTGACAAATGGTGCAGCATATATATTCATTGTACGAGCTGAGAATGCATTGGGCTTCTCGCCTCCCTCACCCATTTCGGAGCCAATTACTGCTGGGCAATTAATACAGAGAGGACACCGTGGTAGTGCTGGTAACACCAACGGACGTAGTGGGCGAGATGATGTTATGCTTGTCGAAGTGGAAACTCTGCTGCAAACAAATGATGTCATTGAATTGCTGGAAGCAAATGCTTCCGATTCTACCACCGTACGACTAGCATGGGATATTGATAGTGACCAATACATTGAAGGCTTTTACATATATGCACGTGAACTACATTCAGCCGAATACAAAATGATGACGGTATTGAACGCAGGCGGTGGTGCCAGTGCTTGCACAGTGAATGGCTTACAGAAAGCCAGCAAATATGAGTTTTTTCTTGTGCCATTTTATAAGAGCGTCATAGGAAAACCATCTAACGCACGTTATGCCACAACAACGGAGGATGGTAAGTTAAAACGGATAAAACTTGATAAAGAAGGGAAAGAGCAAAGTATAAAGTAGATGTGTGAGGTAGAAAATCACTAATATTTTATATATTCCCTTAGCAAAGCTTATATGTATGAGAGCACATTAAAAATTTCAAAAAATTTAAAATAATCTTTGATTTACTTATCTTTTATGTACAGTTCCGGAATCACCACCTTATGGCATGGAGGCTATACAGTTTAATCGCAGCTCTGTATTTTTAAAATGGCAGCCACCCTATCCGAACAAAACACGTAATGGTGCGTAACATTAAGGCATTAGCATTTTTTCTGTTCAAAAACAAAAAAAAGCAAAAAACAAAAATACTAAATAAATAAATGGATAAAATTTTGTACATTTCCATGCCTTTGTTATTGAGTTTTTCTATGAATTTATTCTCTTTTAACTTAATCAAAAGTAATTTATTATTCTCTCTTTCTCCGTATGCATGACATGCAGGCGTATTAACCAGCTACAATGTTATTGTCAAAGGCCTGGATTCGCATAATACCACACGTATCTACAAAAACATGACAATTGATGCCAGCTCACCGACTCTATTGTTGGCCAATCTCACCACAGGCGTCACATACTACATTGCTGTGGCCGCAGCCACAAAAGTGGGTGTTGGTCCATTCAGTAAACCAGCCATATTGCGTATGGATCCACGCACACAATCATTGGACACCGGCTACACCAGGTTCGTTAATTTGTTGTTGCTATTATTATTATTGTTGAGGTTGTGGCTAAAATTTTTGTTAGTGCCATTGTTGTTATCGTTGTAGTTATTGTGCATACCTAATATCTATCAGGGCAGCACACTGATTTAAAACAATACAACGAGCAATACAATTCAAAGTGTGTTCGTTCGTTATTCCTATTAATGTCACTAACATGCTCACACGCACAAATACATCAAAATATCTATGAATGCATACACATACGACCATACTGATTTCTTTTGTTTTATCTATTCTCTTTGTATGTTTGGGGGCTTTATATGCATGTGTCTCGACGTGTTCAGATATCCCATCAATCGCGATATAGCCGATGACTTTCTAACACAAACATGGTTTATCGTTTTACTGGGCTCAATTATAGCAATCATTGTATTTCTGTTTGGCGTTTTGGTCCTAATTAAACGTTATCAATTTATCAAGCAAACATCATTAGGCAGCTTACACGGTAAGTTTGCATTTAAGCGCCTGTGTGTTTGTGGAAAATTTGTTTTTCAAAGGCAAAAAAATCTTCCATTAATTTTAATTATTTTTATTGCGTCAAAAAAAAATTCATTTGCTATACATGATCTTTGTCAACGCGTGAGGTAAAATTGTGAATTCAAAAGTATTCTCTAGATATCCCTCTAAATACTTCTATTGGAATGGTACCCTAAAAAAGACTTCGATATCTGTACTTCCACAAGGCCCCTTAGACGTGTTATGTCCAATATTACCTACACACAGTTCATCCTTGACGACCCAGCTTATTATGCGTAAAATTGACGTTGCCATTGACCGCATTTCGAAATCGCGATTAAATATGAATTATAAAAAAAAAACATTTTCCTATGGTTTTTCTCAAACGATCACTCACCCATTCACAGTGATTTCCGGTGTTTATTTGGAGATTTTGTCCATCTGTCAGGTAGAGCTCACGTTAATCACTCTGCTTTATTGCCATTGAATAAGGGCGCACTCTTAACTGTAGATTAATGTCATATCATGGTTTTTGACAAAAAGAGCAAATTACGCAGTAGTTTAACGTTTGTCCGTAAGAATACCTACAACCACTATTGTTCTTACTCGTGCGCATCTTATAGTGCTTTTCATTAATTTCAATGATAACCGTCTACAAATTGTTGCATTCGAAACCGAGTTCTTGTAGCAGTAACTCATGTGATCAGAATGAACTTATCTGCTAATGAATGGATGAACCCAACAATTGTGACCATCTTCGGACTATATACTTTTAATTTTTTAAGGAGTGATATTATACAACATTAGAACTATGAAGAGACAGTATCGCGTCAGACGCGATGAAACACCATCAAAGTGTTGCCAGAAGATAAGAGATTGAAAATATTGATAAAAAAGAATATATTTCATCTGTCAATTGTTTTTTGCGATAAAGTGCACTGCGTCTGAAGCAAAATTTTTTATTTTTTTTTTTACCAACCATAAAAAAAGTGATTAGCTTTTCGGATTTTCTTTTAAAGGGATCGAGTTTTTCAATGCAAAATTTATTCTTTTTTTTACCACTCTTCAGATAGCGTTCACCCAGGAAGTAAAGAGATCGTGCTGCGTCTTCATTGCTAAATTTTTAATTTACATGTTTTCTTATTTACCAAATTTCTTGATACCTTTTTATCTAAGGAAATCATGCAATTGGAGCCGTACGCAAGTTCCCTACACTACCTTTAAACGCAAATGGCGTGTGGATAGACCCAACTGGCGGTGTTTGGCGTCAAACTGGTTCACCTTGTACAACAAAGGAACAGCTTCCAGATTATGCACAGGTTACGGGACAGAGCCAAATGCCTTTGCCAGATTACGAAAGGTAAATGATTAAAAGTATTAGTAGTAAATCTGTTGAAAGTCATGGAATTCCAACAAAAAATAACTTAGCCAACGTTAATAACATCACTGATTTAACTATATTTTCCAAGCCTGATCAGTTTCTGGTCAATCTAATTTTCAGAAGCCTTATAATATTTCTATAAAAAAGCCCGAAAAGTTCATCGGAAAATCTTTTATCCGAAGTATTAACCGTAACATGCTGCATACCTCCTTCATGAACTCCGCCGACTCGTACAACAACAACTTTTCTAGCAATTGCCATAGCGACAATAAATCAGCACAAAACATCTGTCGATCAAGGGAAAGAATGCTCTAATGCCTTGCAGATCTAATGTGCAACGTTGCCGAGCGATGGTTAGCTGAAAAATCACGTTGTCTTTTGGCAAATTAGACTTTTTTTTTGCTTTTTTGTCATCACACCATGTTGATAGTTTCTTTCATTGATAGGGCTCATCCAATATACCTATTAATTCAGTATTATCATTTTTTTCGTTAAGCCCTATGCGATGTCTATCCTCCATATCGAAAGTGTCAGTCCAGAACCATCCAACACTATGCGTGCTTCGTGTTGGGAAACTGTTCATTGTCACTCACAAGAAAACAGTCACTAGCTGTTACTTGCTTTGTCTTTCAATTACACCTATGTGCGCCTTCTTAAAACGAATTCAATCAATACCAAAACAATTAAAAAAAAATTATTGTGGGCTACAGCCCACCATTAAATACATTACCCCACCCAGCAGTAGTTCATATAACGTCTTTTCAGAGAAGCGTCATAATGAAAGTGGTCGAAAAAGTGAGCTGATTCGTACCATTTTCAATAGCTTCCGTGTTTTGGTCAAAAATTGCGATCTGCAGATTGAACACAAGAAAACCTGACGGACAAACAAACTTAGATCGATCTGAAAAGTGATTATGAATCGATCTGGACTGAAAGGTGGGTATATCTCATGTCCTTCTGAATGTTACACATACCCGAACAAACTTAATATACCCCTGTGCCGCTCTTTATATAGGATATAATCAGTATGACGGTGTTACCTTTAAATTTGCTTTTATAGAGGATCTTGAAAGTTGATAAAAGTGCAAACCAAATGTCACAAAATTATCACAGGTGAGTTACGTCTGCTTTTAGAAAAACAGCTAATGTCCTATAAAGGAAATATATATCATAAGGGCTTCGATAGGGTGTTTATTTATGTGTTTTTGACGACTTATTATGAACGAGTGTCCCATCATTTAGCTAAGTTGTACACTTCATCTCAGGAAGGCTAAATTTAGAAGCTAAGTTTAATACTCTAAGCAAAGCTTAATGTAACTTCCTTAGGGAAAAAAAATTACTGGTCTTGTTTCCGATCACGTTTGCACTCATCATTATTTTTCTTCGTCAGAATCAAAAGAGGAGGAAAAGTTGTGTTTTTTGTCTAAACATGGTAATTGACCTCGATAATAAGTAACCAAAATGTTCGTCATTCGGTTTTAAATTAGATAAATATTTTAATATATCCCTAAAAAATAAAAAAAGTGAATTAATTTTATTTTTTTATTTATTAATATTAGAATTCAAAATATGTAAACGTTTCTCTCATATAATTTTGAGTACATTTTCGAGAAAATTCTTTTGTTTTATCAATCTTGAGTTTTGTGGTTGAAATTTTTCGTTATATAATTTCTGTAATTGATTGCCCACTTCAAGAAGAAGAAACTGTTTCTTACTATTACTTATGATGGTGTGATGATACATTTTGCTTTACACACCTTGCTCTCGCTGCTGCTCTGCCATTTGTTTTACTTCAGCTGGTTTTTGAGTATACTTATAATTCAGCAAGAAGTGTTAAATTTTCAAGAGTTTTTTTTAATTAGTAGAGAGAGATGAGCAATATACTATAAAAGCTAAAAAGAGTTAAGTATAATGAAGAAATGTGGAATTTGTTTGCTTATGAAAACAAAATAGTAGACATGATTTTACAAATATTGGAAATTTTTTAGACTAATAATGATACGATAACGGTTCCCTAGACATGTTAAAATAATGTTTTTAGAATAACGGCTAACCTTTTTGTCATTTTCCTCGTTTTACTATTATATTTTGCAGATTAACTCCACTTAACATGCCTGATTATGCGGAAGTTGCATGCTCAACATTTAAAAATCCCAATAGTTCGAATGGCAGCAATGGCGGTGTGACGACGGCAGCGTCAACTGTAAATGGGCTGGCAACGGCAAACGGAAGTGCATATGATGCTGTGCAACAAACCTCAAACAATAATGCCTCACTCTATGATAGCTGTGGTGCATATGCAACAACAAATCTTGTGGCAAATGCAAAACTGTACCAAAATCGTTATGCGACAACAGTATCAGCATCTGCAACAACAGTAGCCTCTACATCATCATTATCGTCGTCGGCAGCGACAACAACATCGACAACAGGAAATGTAAATAATACGACAATGAGTAACATAGCAATAGCAACAACAACGACAGCGAATGCGGATAATATCAGAAATAATGCTAGAGAGCTTGGAGGAGCAGGCGGTGGTAGTATTGGAAGTTTTGGCCAACAGAAAAATTCCCTAACACTTCATAACAGCTATGTCAACGATGATTATCGTTCCACAATAACAACAACAACAACGTCGGACAGCATTTCATCGGGTATGTATTCAGCACCACCCAGTCATCATTATGCTGCGGGTGTTGAAAGCACTGGCACTGAAATAGGAATAATAAGCGATGCTGCAGGTGCAGTGCACGAAAGTAATCCCTTCAGCAACAGTATGTTAGCACTGCCCGGTAAAATGACAGCCAGCACAGCCTCCACAGCAGTATTGAGTACTTCGCCAGCAAAAGCGACGTACGGGAAAAAAATAACAAAAAATTTAAAAGGCAATGGTAGCCAGAAAATTAACATTACCGAAAACCGTTTTGACCTGATGAATAACGAGCCCTTAGTGCCGACACGTCTCAATCCCTTTAATAGCAATAGCATGCAAAGTCAGCGGCAGCAGCAACACCAGCAACTCTTGGTGGCTAGTAATGTTTTAAAACAGGGTCTTGGTGCTTATGCCAACACGACATTGGCTGCACAAATGATCACTGGTGGTGGTGTTGGCACATTGAAACGTCCTCGTAATCCCAAGATGTTCAAAAGTGAGAACAACATCAACTTTGGCAGTTTATACACCAATAAATCGCAAACGGGGCCTAGTGCAAACCAAAGCCGTACAAACAACCACAACAGCCACAATACTGTTTCGCACTTGGATTTTCTAACTAACACACACAACGATAGTAGCTCGGCGAACAATGACAATGACTTTACCGGTTTTAGTAGTAACTCTACCAATCAACTGTTAAACGATTGGGCTTCTAGTTCTTCCATAGCTACCAGCGATTATCATTTCGGAAATAAGCTACCCAGTAAACAACATTTATATATAAAATCCAAGGATGGCACTTGGTCGACCGTATCTTCAGATGCTTATCAAGCGTTTAGAGATCAGCAGCAACAGCAACAACAAGCACCTCCCTCCTATTCTCATGCTGCAGGTGACAAGCCGCTTTTAATTCTACAGCCCTCTCCCAATCATAATCAAACCATAAACCAAACAAATTCCTACAATTCAAACACCACCGCTCCCTCTAGCAGTATTCACAATAGTCATCATAGTAGTAGTCATAATAATCACAGCAATAGCTCAGTACTCAATAATGTCACCACCGCTAGTGATAATCCCGCGTCTAGTCATAGTAATAAGTATTTCAGTAGTTTCAGCTCTAGTGCTCACGTGTAACTTCACAAACACTGTAATAATACGAACAAAACAAAAAAAGCACGTCGGTTAATAACACAGTCTATTGATTTAGTGCGAGCAAAATGATGGAATAAGAATATCTACGTTAGGAGTAAATGAAAGGAGAGAAGACATAGGTATAGTAAATTCAATAGAATCGACTATATATTCTATAGATAACTAACTAATACATACAAAATTATACTCACATATAAAGCAAAAATATTGTATAACTATGTACAGTTATGAATGTGATCTTTCTTGTTGTGGTTAAAAGATAAATAAAAAGATTTTTTTATTGTTTTTGTTTGTAAGTAAACACACTAAACATCATGTTCTCGGTTAAGCGAAGAAAGGGCCCAAGTTTAATATTTGCTTCAGAAATAGATTGCTTTTATAAATTCACGAGACGAATACGAAAATCAAACAAATTTCCAATTACAACGAATAAGACAGTGATCTGATGCGAACGAAATACTTTTCAATTTGCAAAACTCTCAATGTTGAATCATCACTGAATTGTTATTTCTTCCTTACTTTCACCAAAGCATAACATACCGAAAAATTAACGAAAAAATGAAAAAAAAGCTAAAACATTCAAAAGTTATTGATTGCATTATTAAGCATGTCTTAGCCATTATTCTAATGGCGTTTGAAGCCAACTTTAAACAATAAAAATTTCTTGCCCAGTTGCGTACACAAAAAGGAAAACTTGTGAATAATGACTTGTAAATAATTCAGATAGACTCGTAATTTATATATTTATAACAAAAAACAAAAAAAAAAATTAAAAATGGAATAAACAATGAATACAGCAGAAGCTAATGAACTTATGTAGAGACTAAACTAGAGCAGCGAACTACTAATAGAAGAGTAATGTATTAGCTTTTTTTTAAAAGAATATGGAACTGTTATTGAGATAGGAATACTATCGCATACTTTGCGGAAACAAACAATTGAAATTCTATTCGCTTTAAGGCGAATTTCATGAGACGTCCACCCGATGTGGAAAATAAATCTCGAAAGATTTTTCTTAATTATTGCAAATTTGCCTTAATTCGAGTCTACTTTTTGATACAAATCGGTGTGTATTGTGAACGACTTGTTGGCTAGTCAGAATATTCTGCATTGCTAGCCCATCTTTTTATAGCATATGAATTGAATGATACTGCCTCGAAAGAACAGGACGAGTTTTGACACCATCCACCGAAGAAGGGATTATTTGAGAGTGTCTTAAGAATAGAAGCGATGCTGAAATAGACTTTTGAAACATTCTTCAAAATTAGTAGCTATCAGGAGAAGCAATCCGTGGTAAATATGGTAGTTTAGAGCTTCTAGAATTTCTTGACTCAATCAACTTATTTTATATTGCCCATGTTTTCTTCCAGTGTTCGAGTTAATTGAGTTAGTTATTGTCAATAGCATTGCTAAGTGATTGTTTCGCAACACAAGAGAGGCTTTCAATATGTCGCGCTTGTTATTAGCCATGAAGACTTGCAGTTGTCACAAGAAGTGTGTTTTCGAGCACAGGCCCACAAAGTCGATTCTTAACAAACCCACATTGAATACACTCAGCCAAGATCACACAAAGTGTAACATAAAGCCCAAGGAGACTTTGACGTGGAGCTACCACTATATTGCAGAGCACGTTATGGCATTGACAATGTCGTATCTTGTGAGAGTGCACACACGGACATAGGTAAATGAATTCATTAAGATTTACATAAACCCCAAATATTGTCGCTGAATGCGAGCTAAGCGCGTGTTAGTACTTTACTACAGAATCAATTTTCGCTTTTTCAAGTAAAAGTTTTCGACCTAAAAAAAAAGAGGAAGACAGGTGTCAATCTAAGAATATAAGAAAGAATAGAACATGTAAGAACCTCCCCCGACATCAATCCAAATTGCTTGAGGCTTGCCAGCGAATGCGTATAAGCGCTGTGTCGAACTATTTGAATGTTTCAGATAGCCTGGTATTTTATACAATAATTTGTGTTGCATTTTATATGTATATATACACATATCGTATAGTGGCAAAGTCATAACGAAAAATTTGCATTTTTGACGTCCTTTTTTTTAGACATACATTCCCCTTTTAAATGAACCTTTAATAGAAACAGCATAAATGATGAATCCGAATGTATATATATGGATTTTCTTAACATGTCCAATCACTCGGATAATAGGCTCTATACGCGCAACACGATGGCGGTCAGAGAGAAACGGGGAAAAAGAAACAGAGACACTGAGATATGAACATTCGAATCTTGGCGTGGTATTCGCGACTGTCAACTACCAGGCTTCTTTAATGCGTAGAATATTCGGAGGATTCGGGATTACACTCAATAGAAATTAGAAGGGAAGGCTTCTTCATTGCTTAGACAGATGAAAACAAAGAATACCATACAAGATTTCCTGTCATGTAATTTGCACCAACAAAAGAGGACCCCAATTAAATAAAGTCGTTAAATTACTACTAGTACATATGTCTGTGCCTAGAAACTCTTAACTCCACTATCCTTCAGGTGGATGTACGAAAAAGCCCATAGACAAGGAAATGGACGTCCAGAAGCATAGACAAATAAGATTAAATCGTTTTAAAGTCTCATGGTTAGTTAAGCATGAATGCGATAGATAAGCGTTAGGAAACGTCAAGAGTATAAAAAAACACAATAGCAATCAACAAACTTTCAAAATTCTGGATGGTGGGTATAAAATATATAAAATTATAAAATAAATCTCTACTCAAAATGAAAAGAAAGCAGGAATAATCTTTGAATGAAATATAGAAAGTTAAGAAAAAACTCACAAAAAAATCTTTAAAACCTATTTAGCAAGTAATGAGTTATTGAAAAAAAATTCTTTTTTTTTTAATAAGGCTGTTAACTGTAAAAAGAATATGATATAAAAACGAATGAAAAAAGAAAATTTTTAGAAAAAGTATCGCTAAATGAAAGGACTACACTTTAAATAATCGTATAACTGCCATACACCCAACAAAAAAAACATACACCTATATATGTAGATATATAATGAAAAATGAAAATGCAAAAAAATGTAATAAAACAAATAATAAACTTTAAAGGAAATCTTAAAATTATATAAAATAAATATCGAAATAAAACTCTAACGGAAAAAGAAAACTGTTGCTTTGGAAGTTTAATTAATTTTATCTGTTTTGTTTTTTCTTTTTTTTTCATACCAATTTATTTGCAGCTACAATATGGCCATTAAAGCGACGTCATAGTGCTTACATAGTCATGGATAATAGCATGGAACTGATAGTGTGAAACTTACTCCTCTAAACAATATCAATGAAATATGAATTCATTTATATATATATATATGTATATACATACATATATATATATACGTATATGCATATATGTATAATGATGATGAAAAGTAACTCTATTGAAACATATAAATAAAAAATTAAGTAATAATATTGTTCGGCATAATGTTCGCCAATTAAATTTTCTAAATAAATATTTAATTTAACAGCGTATAAAAGAATGTTTTCATTGACAGTTAGCTACATTTACATAGCAGCAGGCAGGCGAACGACAAAACAAGCAAATATCGTGTGAAGATGTAAGAGAAAATTTCAATTACACAGCACAACGCGCACACGGTTGCGCTTCTTTCTCGTTCCCATATAACATGTAAGCAACACAGGCACACAAGGAAAATTCCCCCCATCATCACTTATTCGGTAAAAATCAAGAAAAAATATTCTGGCATATGTTAAATTAGATTGCAGTGCAGCATCATTTACTCCGACTGAATTCAATTCAATTGCATTGAAATACATTAAAATGAAAATAAAATTCACCAAACGGAAATTGCATACAATGCAAACTGTTCTTTATGAAAAATGTGTGTATGTACATAATGGTATAGACATACTTACAAGCAGAAAGGAATATAAACATTCAAAATACAATATTTAATGCATTTGCGAATACGCAAACAAACAAGCAACATACTGAACTACATCGTCCTCATCGTCATCATCATCATCATCACCATCATCATGTTTCTCTTTCTCTATAAAGTGCTTGCTCTAATATAGAATTTATTCTCAATTGCGTAGTTTATATGTACTAACAAACATTAACACACAAACATATAAGCGCATACATCTTGGGCTTGTATGCTAGACGTAAGTATCGTGTGCATGGGTTTTGTTTTGTTTTGCCTTATATTGTGTTATGTAATAATACAAATTACACATCTTTTACTTGAAAATCTCATTATTCATTATTTCGTGTGTCTGTCTCGTTTTCTCATTTCCGTAAACACGTCACATACACGTATGTACGTGAACTATATATTGGTGTAATTTATACATGTGGACATACGCATTAACAACATCATAACATGAACCAATGACATTCACATAATTGTCATAATGTCATACGCACTTAATCCTCAATTTACGTACGTTTTGTGTGTTAAATTTTCTCATTAATTTTGTTGTTGCTTTTACATTCATTCACATACATGCACATGTATATGTATATATATATATACATCCATATATTCAAAGGTGGTAAATTCATGTTTACAAAAATGGAAATGAACAGCAGAAATTTGATACAAACATTTCTTTTTATTACCACCAATCGCGTACCAAAATGAGTGGAGTTTATTAATTCGAAGATATTCATTACCGTTTTCTATGAAATTAGGTTCAATGTATGAGAGAGAAAATTAATTTCTTCTTTTATCTTATTGATAATATGGGGAGAAATGAGCATAATGAACAGAGGTCCTGCACGTAGCCATTCATACACATCATATATCACATATACACCGCCTATGCCATGCTAATCAAGGCATTCATGTAGCGTGTCAGCATGTAAAAGCTACACACACAATTTTTGAAGCAAAATTATACCAAGTTATTAGTGCTACGCTCAAATCCTATTCGTAACCTATTATTTTGTATTTAGAGCTGCTTTTGTGTAGCAATCTTTCGAATATTCTTTGTTTTCTACCATAGCCGATTAGTTTAACGAAAGGTTTCACTTAAGTTTTGTAGAGCAAAGGAAATTTCGCACGCAAATCGCGAATGCAGCCCAGCAAATCTTTACTTAATCCTATACGTAAGAGCTCTGACGTATGAATAGTATAAACTCATTCAAAAAAGCTTGAAAACAGTTGGATAACTCGATCTGTCCGACTTTCAATTGCGCGCAGCAGAACAAAGTTCAAGTTCAACAAGAGCTTCTCATATGATTCCACGAGATATACGATATTTATTCATTTATTGAGTAAAGATGTGCGCTACAAATATAACCGTCTTAGCCAACCCGTGAATCAAAATAACAACTATTATTGTAGTTGGAAGGACAACAACTTCAATGATACCCCTTGCAGTGCACAAGTTGACAAACACGTATTTATTTAGTCGCTTATACAAGATAGTGTGCTACAAAACCGGAAAGTTGCATTAATCAATGTCGCAACAAGTGTATTTCAATCACGTTTCGTCTCTCATTGCACATCTGAGAAAGTATCCGAAAAGGACATTAGGGCTGTGTGATGCGATAGCCCAATGGGCGAGTAATGCCTAGTACACTTACTAAGGACAATAAAAGAGATATTACCTAGGAAGAGCGTATATTACCTCTTATCAGTTCAACCACAAATAAGACATCTACACATTAACGTCTGTTCTCTAAAACGGCATTATGTACACATAAATGTGCCTATGAGTGAGCCTAAGTAATGTAACAAAATTTCATAACATTTCCATCGTTAGTTAACGATTACACAAAATTTAAATTTTTCCATGGTTTCACCAAAATAAAACTATTGTCACTAAAGCAAATGTAATTAGTAAATGAATGGTCGGAAAGCCACGAAGTTTGGACAATAATGCCATTTAACTCATCACTCATGCTACTCATGATGATACTCACCGTTACATGCTACAGGCATCGCGAAAAGCCCTGCTAGAAAATATGAGTACTATGGAGCCTGAAGAAAAGTGGCTTAAGAAGATAAATACTATAGGACTGGACGTGCCACGAAATCATCTCAAAAAAAGATGCCAGAATCAGGGCAAATCGACTTGCTTACATATTTCTGTTCTGCTAACTTGTCTTGGCCAGAAAGCGCTTATGCTTTGGAAAAGATTATTATACATTGATGGTCTCCGATGGATGCTTCTTTGCGAATAATAAATAAACATAAGGTTACGGAAAAAGATGCGTCTTTTCAAATTTGGCCCAACTCGTTTCTAAGCTGGGGTTTCAAATTCTGTCCAACATTTTTGCATGACTTGCGTGACACAGGCTATCATTTTGACCCAATCGATGCTCCTTTTTGGTGCTGAATAATAAGGATTTTTACTACACATATATTTATAATCTACCAGTCGTTACATAAATTGGAATTTACATAATTTGGAAATTTAAAGTCCTTTACAAAAAGATAAAACCGTTTCACATAATTTATAAACTGAAAAGCGTCCATTACTTTATAAGCACATAACCGTTATAAAAATAGCTTAAGAAGCCAATTCGATGAGAATTGCGAAGGTATAGACAACAACTCAACTACACATTTTCATGCCTTCACTGAACCCATAACAATATATAAAGCATTTATAAAGACGACATATTTTATGAGATAAAACGGAAACAAAATATCCTGCGGAGCAAATCTACATAGAAAAGTAAAGTAAGCGGCCTCCAATTGGTTTTAACTCTAGTCTAGGGATAATCGATTTATCTTACAAAGGGGTAAGTTTTACTTTGGTGCAACGAAGTTAACATTCAAAGGGATACTTTGTAAAAGTTTTGAAGTAAATGTCTTCCAAACATTTCCAATTATAATACGTAGTCCTACGTTTCTCGGGTTTCAAAGTCCTTGTAGAAAATTTTAGTAGGACACAAGCTGCGGATTAGTTCGAAACATCATTCTAAACAGCAACACCTAAGCATGCATCTACAACGTTAAAACTTCTTGATCTGAAAAAAAATGAACACAAAATGAACATTAGCTAGTACGTAAGTTGGTATATCTTCACTTCTTAGCTCGCCGATAAACGTATTTCATCCTGTTATTCACATTTGTTCTTACACACAACAAAGCAATCTGATGGTCAATAAAGTTATAAAACCGCACAAAAACCTTTCAGAGAATATCTTTTTTTAGTAATTTTTTTCCACATAAACCTCTGGTACAGAGAATATCCTGCTTTTTGTATTTATTATACATATTAGGATTTCCTTACATATCAAATATGCTTAAGTATATTAAATCTACGAACTTCAATATCTTATGCATATATATATGAATATTTTGCTTATCTTATTATGAGAAGATTTTTATACAAACCCCAGTCAACATTTGGATTTAACTTGATTGCATTTTATTGTGACAGTTTATGATGGTCTTCCATATGTTGCTAACCACATTTGGTTAAAAAGTTTTCTTATGTATCTCTGTCACAAAGCATACGTTAACATATGCGATAAAAATATATCTCATCTTTTTACTTTGATTGTTTTCATAAAATTTGCTTTGCTTCGCCCATTGATGGGGTATAAATAAGATTTGTCATATCCATACTCTCCGTGATTGGTCCGCCGTATGTTAAGCCAGTACTTTTCCTTCCCTCGATAAGCAGCGAAATATATTGTTAGGAAAAAACGTATTTGTAAAAATGGATAAAAATTGAAATTGCGTAATATTCGTCAACAATGTCCAAATTATTGAAGAGGTAATTAATGCAAATTATGATATTTGAACGTTTATGTTGTTGGCGCATCATGTGGGTGCCATATTACGCTGTTGGCGGGTAATGAAAATTGTCCGGCAACAAATAAAAGTGAAGGTCTCGCGAGAAGAATTCGTAAAGATGTTATAGGATGCATTCGCCATCTACTCTGAAGTTGTTGCCAGCCAAGAATTTACTGGCTTGAGCCGTGACCTTTGGAGAAACAAGCAGACCAAGCGTCGACTCAAGTAAGCGCTATTCTGCGATATAATAACTCTTCGATTGCTAAGGATAACTTTCTGTAACTCTGCAAATGCTTTCCCTCTACTAACAGTCCCGTAGTGCGAGCCCGTTCGCTGTTTCTATTGTGAGCTCAGCAAAATGAAGATACCAGTCAATCCAAAAATATAATTTTGTAGTAGTAAGAAAGCTTTCAAGAAAAAAATGGAAAACTTTTATCACAAAAATCTGAACATGAAAACCACCGTTAAAATCCAATACTTCAAAAGGATAAATTTCGACTCTTGAAATATTCAAATGTGCTGCAAAAAATGGAAGTTTGCTCGCAAACATTGCAGAATGAAAAGATACAAATAGGAGAGCGAAAGCAACGCAAGCTTTTTTTCTATCAGTACGTGCTGTTTTAGAAAGAGGCACAAAACTTTCTCAATGTAGTTTGCCAAGTAAGCGTACACTAACTTTATCTAAATTACGATACGGTGATGATATCCACGAAAATTTGTTGAAATCGTGGACAAGTTGAAATTTCGTTTGATGAAGTAGATGAACCACTGGCGGCCATCTTTTCGACGTGCACGATTCCAGTCTTTGTAACACTTTCACGATTGGAATCGAAGCTCAAAATCTACACCGAAAGACAGTGGTCAGTAAATATCAAATGCCGGCAAGTAATCAAATCTTGCGATACATATAGGTTTACCGAAATATTTGCGCAAAAGAAACAGGCACAAATAAATGCATCTTCGACAGTTATAAATGGCCACCGAATAGTGAAATTCAAGTTAGATACCAGAGGTAAGATAACACTGAAAGTAGCCATGCACGTATCCGATGTAGAAAATAATCTTCTTTTAGGAACATTTGCCTTTAGTAACCAAAAAAGGAAACTTTGCATCCGTGTGTCGCTTAAAAAAGTCTACAACTCTGATTCTATATTCTTGTTCACTTAAACAATAAGGACTTAAACCATTAACATCAACCCGCAATAAACAACAATGTGTAATTATGGTAAGCAACCGGTCCCACACGCTATCCACACTGCAAGAAATATTGGCATCAAATTTGGCACAGATTTCAAGGCGACCAACTTAAGAAGAAAAAGCGTATTCGTTACCAAAAGTCATTAAAGACCGTGCTGACTCTTACTAACTGCTTACAAATAATTTAAATCTGACAGTTTCGCGTGATTTTATAGTTTAGTTCAATAAAAAGCTCTCTAAGAGAAACTCTACAAAAAATTTTTTATTAAAAAACATCTCAAATTAATATTCTGAGGACGACGAAAAATTTCTATTAACGACTATACAAGTATTAAAATTGACTTTTTCACTAAATTCTACTATATATGGAGGTCTATGTATGCATTTGCTTGTTCCTGGATGAAATTTTAATTTTTCATTTACAGAATACAAAACAGTTCGAAACTTCCACCCAGAAAATAGTATTTAAATTAGATGCTGATTCATTATATCGGTATGAATTAAAATAAATGTTCCATGGGCAGATATCGACTTTGCCTAGCACTGATATGTACGACTTCTTTAAGATGTTGATATACAGAAACCTTTGCGTTATTGGCATTGATAACTAGCATTCAACCCCAAATTATTTTTGAAAAAAAAGAGTTTCTGGTGCAACAAGCTGTGTATGCAATAAGGAAAGAAGAAAGATATAAAGTTTTTCAAGCGACTTCCGAGTTGTTTTAAAATTTTTTTTAGTGAATTTATTAAGACCATATTCAAAAGACTTCTCTGTTGTTCAATACATTACAGTAAAACAATGAAGTGGTTCTATGAGTCGAACTCTCGGTATTCTTTTAACAGGAAAGAAATTAAAAAGATATTAAAAAAGTTTTTTACAGACTGCTTTTTAATTTATTTAGTTCTGCTTATGCTCAAGCTCATACGAGTAGTTTTCATCTATACGTTGGATATGTAAGATTTCCTATTGTTACTGTTTAAATTTAATACCTTAAAAGAACTTGGGAGTTTTTGCGCCATTGTATTTATTAATTAAGTTTTGTGCAATAAATATTTGACCACATTTTGAGCTCAAAGTTTTTGTTCAATTGAGAAAGTCCGCAATTGAAAGAAAAAAAAATGCAATCGTGGATGCACGTAGAGTAATCATCCGCTATGTTAAAAATGCCACCTGATTGGTACCAACTTATGGCATTTTCTTTAATTCTTTTTACTTCTTATGTTTTTTTGCCAGCCATTAACCTCCTAGTTCGAATAAAAAGTTGCATTGCTATATACGAAACGTGCGATTATTATCATTTTTTTGTATTACTATCCATACTATCACCCTCGGTGATAAGTCTCCGAACTTTTCTGCTTCTAATAATAATATATCCATCGGAATAGTACTGGGCTTGAAAAACAACTGTGGCATAGATTGAACATCTAAAGCATTTTTATGTACACCTTTTTTTATACTCACCGGTTACTGACTGTTTTCTTTTCATTCTGAATATATTATTGAAAATATGTTTTTCAAAACAAATTTTCCTCACTTCTTTTCGAAGACAAACACAGATGCTTCACTACTGATAACGAATATCAAATATATTTAAACCATTGTGACTATGTATGTGAAAATATAAACCGAAACGAGAACAAAAAAATATAGGGGCAGAAGCTCCGAGAATATCTTAGAAAGCGGAATATGACAAATACTCTCCTGTTTTGCGAATTTAGGCATTCGGACTACAACCTAGGTTAGTATTTGAAAGAAACAAAGCGAAAAGCGCAAACATTTGTGTAAGGTGACGTAAACTACTTTCGATATTTTACATATAACGTTTTTGGCTTTTAACCGCTCGAACGTTTTTATGTCACATAAGTAACTGGCAACGTAATTTTAACTCAAACAATTGTATTCTTCTTATACAATGGCAATATAGCCTCTCTATAGTCTATTGTTACCCACTTTCTAAGCCGAGTAAAGTTTACTTTATATTAGCCTCTCATTGCAGTTTGGAAAGTTCTTCTACCAACACTCTACTTTCTACTCCCTATAAAACCTACTGCCACCTTAGCAAAGCTTTTTCTTACACTCAACCGTTTTTGTTGCTTATTACTTTAATTAATGAATATTTTCCCTGCTTCAATCAATTCTCTGAAATTTTCCATATTTGCTTCCGTAATATATAGATAGATGGCTTTAGTCCGCTAACCCACTCTCTTGCTTTTAGGTCCTTCCTCGATTGAAATCCTTAATGTCCTTACCAGCTTGCTTTAAAAGACGAGTCTTCCTAAGTTTACCCAATATTTGAAAAAGAATATTAAATTTAAAACCTTTATTAAATTTGTTAGTGTCGCATGCATAAAAGGAAAATATGTTTGTCAGATTTGGTTGTCTTCTTCTTAAAAAACTTTATACACTAAACTCACCTTTGACAAAACAAAGCTTTTTATATATGTATTGAATGTGAACATTCGACAGTGTAGTCAGCAACAAATTTAAATATTACATTACAACACATTAAAGGATGTTATTCCTTCAAAAAGTATAAAAAAAAAAAAACAACAACAACCGCTCTCTACGTCTGCTTTGTGTTTTGATAGCTCATTGAAATTTCTTTTGCATACACACCACATTATATACCTTCATCAAAACACACACATACTCGATACCAGCCCACCAAAATGTATTGATAGAAGTTTCAATTTTTAAATAACGTAAACTTTATGTTCGGTATCGCGATAAGATTTCCTGCAGTTGAAAATGGGGATGTGGAAGTTAGACGATCCTACATTATTTGTGATTTCCTAAAAATACATGCATAGTATTATATGCGATGCTTCGACACATGATCATTCCCTAAACCCTAACACTACTCGATCCGTCAACATCATAGTCATAAAGCTGTGTTTCTTACTATTTCTTCTGTGCAGCTTCACGGCCTCAATGAATGGTGGCGCTGCCTTGTTGAATGAGTATGTGATTGGACATCTATATAAGCAAATGTAGCTTAGAAAACATTTGAAATTGTCCCACGATAACCAAGTTATCAATTCACTTTGGCATGCCTTGTGTAATGTAAATTGTGTTACGCTATGTTACAAATTCTTGACTTTCGACATTTTTTAATGACATTTTATACGAAAGGGAAAATTTTTCTGGTACTTTGCTACGTAAAACTCATTCATATGTAAAATGCACAGTTTAAGGCTTAAACAATTTTGGTAGTAACGTTTTCTGCACACACACCCACACGTACGCATCCGCACACACAGTTGTACGTATCTACACATATTCATTTGGTTACAAGCTGCCTTTCATATTTGTTTGCTTAATTAGATAAAATGTTGAAAATGAAAGAGGAGAGAGATTTTTTTTTTAATGAGTTCGAACCGTTGCCGGGGTTGTTTTAGAAACGTACACAAGAATTCGAAATGAATTTGTATATATAAATATGTGTGATTATTAGTGGGGGAAAATTGTTATAATATATCTCCCTAAGCAAGTGCCTGCATGCGTGTGTGTATTTTTGAGAAGAAATTATTTGAAAGTAGTAAAATGCGTAAGAGTATCTACGTTAAACCAAGGGGACCATCACAGTTAAAATCTAGTCTTCCTGTTATTACGAAAGTTAGTAACCGTTACGATTCTTTTCTTTTTTTGATTCTTTCCTCTCCAATCGCAAAATCACTGAAGCTTCACTAAAAAGTGTTGAGCTTAAAGAGCCTAATATTGAAAAGAAATGCGTTCTTATTGAAAAATAACATTATGAAACCATACACATGTAATCGTGGTGGTTACTGTGTCCACGAACGCGGAGTGAGGCTTAGCCTTTATACTAACAATTGAGTTGACCTCCACGATTTATCTCTATGCTAATGTTTTGACTTCTCGAGAAGTCCAGTCCCTCTGGCCTTAACTCTTCTGAACTATGTGAGGATCAAAATTACTCTTATGAACTATGCGAGGATCAAAATTGTTCCCCATCTTGGTCCCATACAGTTTAAGTATCGTAGAATTAAATTAAAGTTTGCTTCAAGAAGCACAAATGTGTTGCATGACTGTTTGGACAGTAAAACGGAGTTGTTTCTTTCTCGAAGTCAACTTCCAATAACAAACCAGCCGATCGGCAACTCCAATCTAAAAGAATGGCTTTGAGGAGAATCGAATAAAAAATTGATAACAAAAAAAAAATTGAGTGGGATGAGTTAACTAGGGAGGATTGTGGAGAAAACTCCGATAAATAGCAGGATTATTTTCGCAGAATCCAAACGTTACGAGAGAGAAAGTAACAAGGTTATAAAAAAAGCCGGAAGAATAATGCCACCGATCCCTACTCTCAGCAGTGGCCCAAGATATATAAATGGTTTTGCGAAAAACCTCTGGATTGCCGGAGAATATACCTCAGGCATGCGGACCTTGTTTGTTTCGTTTATAATATTTCATATACCAAATTGTGTCTGTAAGTGGTAGCACAATTCTTTAAAAAGAGAAGCAAGAAAACGAAATTTCGCTCCACTGTCCACCCTTACCTTTTCGCTAAAGCCAATTAATTAAAAAAAGATATCGCTCTCTCGATATTTTTTTTTTATTATTATTTATTTTGAAGACACTCTGCCACATTTCCAACAAAAACACAATACCATTGCTGCAAAACTATTGTGATTTCTTGGTTCCCCATTGGAATTAAATTGTGATTCCACGCACATCGTATTCGGAGATTTTTTTATACTGGCTCAAGTTGTAACGAAGCGCCTGAAACGAGGCCTTATATACGTAAAAAATTTTTTTCATAACTAATCCTAACAATTTCCATTGAAAAATTATATGGATCTAAAGAATAATGGAGGGCAATATCGCCCTGCGTGGGTTAGGATTGCGGCGTGAATGCAAGCTCCATGCGATAAAGATTATTCACACGATATTTAGTGCATACGTAAAAATCACTTCAACCAAGTCAGTTTACGTTAATTAGATCAAAAGTCAACCTTCAACGTATACTTTACAAGCACCTTTCTCCAACTGATTTGATCACTTGTCGATGAAGGTGAAGTAGTTGATGATATTACGAATGATTTTCCGTTGTGGTCAACTTTTTCCAAATTATCATTTTCTAGCCTAATGCCGTTGCTCTCCAGACATCAAAATTTGCATAATAACAGTGCTTCACTGCTTTTGCTTTTATTTCATTAATAATAAAGGGCAAAGATTACTAACTCCATGGTTCCGAGCATTATTTACAAGTCTAATCAAATGATATTTTATTATCCAGCGAGAATTTTTGTTACGAGGCCCAAAAATGAAAATTGCATTAAATTTTAGACCATTTACTGCTTTCAGCGTACTCCCCAAACTCTCCCGACTTGTGTTAATTTAAAATTACCAATAGAAACCTAGAACATCTAGTGAAAGGTAGGCTCACCACTTTTTAGAGTGTTGGATGTTAGCAAGAAGCTTAAATTTAATTCGCACCGACAGTTTGTTCATAGCTTATTTTATTTATTTTTTTTTCAATTTTTGGAAAATAAAAAATCAAAAATAGAATGTTTTACCCCGAAATTAAAATGCGTTATATGTGCTGTTAGCTGCCTTTCTGTTTAACTTTCGTGTTACCAGAAAAGAAAGCAAGTTTTACATGTACACAGTGAGGCATTGTTTGGTTTCAGTTCGTTCGCTTCGTACTGTGTCATTTACCCCGCCTTTGTCCGCGTTGTTGTTCTGAGGTTGGCCATTCATTCATTCGTATGGATATTAAAAGTGTTTTTCCTCCTTATTTACATTAACGTTTGCTGTCGTTTCGCAGCAGATTCATTTTTGCAATTCCACTGGGAGCTTACATTAAATTGGTTTATTTTAGCAGAGCATTG
Source organism: Glossina pallidipes (assembly GCA_000688715.1). Taxonomy (NCBI): domain Eukaryota; kingdom Metazoa; phylum Arthropoda; class Insecta; order Diptera; family Glossinidae; genus Glossina; species Glossina pallidipes. The sequence goes on along the minus strand of KK499765.1, from coordinate 3,935,665 downwards.
CGCTTTTCTCATTTTCCCACACGCACACAAATGCTGAAACACACGAATGTTCTTATAAAGGATATTTATTTATATATAAATAAATATCTTAACTGGAGGACTTTTGTGTGCTCACTGCGTACGTATTATTGCGTTTTTCGGTTAAGTTGTTCAGTTTTTTCTTTTTTTTTTTTTTAGTTTTGTTGTTTGCGGGCATTACGAGTTCTTCCGCTCTTTTCAATTAAAAGCAAGTAAACTCATTGCAGTCGAGCAAGGCCGTCCTTTTAATACCTTACGCCTCTTCATTTAACATAAATTTTCATGTATTTTCTTGATAAAGTACCAATACTTTGTTCCTATGTAGAGCCATGCTTTCCATTGGAGCCTAAGTCCCAAAAATGGACTTACATAAAGTTAATTTCTAAATTACTGTTATGGACCAAAATTCATTATCAAATATTTAAAACTACAGCTCTTGATCATATGAAAGCTAACTATTCATAAGAAACCTTATGTGAAATGGGTTACAAAAAATATACCTTTAAGGGCCGGATTCAGTAAGATTAATTTCTAGGTCAAATTATTATTATGCCCCACATGAGAATTCAGTCTTGGTAGGAACAAATACATGTATTCAAAAAATTTCTTCATTTCATGAAAATTTTTAACATCCAGTTAGAAAGACGAAATGCTGTTACCCAATGGTTGATGCAACTTTTTTTTTATGTAAGAATTTTTCCAAAATAATGTGTTGTAGCAGGATTCGCCATTGCCACAAAACACGTCAGTTTACGAAGCGTGGACATAATATGTGAAAAATTTCGATGTGCGGGGCCAGACATCAAACGAACGAATGGACCGACTAGACAAAATTCCGATCTTTTAAAACTGGTTCTGCAGTAAGTCCTTGTGAGTGTTACATACATCGACATGCACTTAATATATCCTGCATCACAAATGGTCTAGGGCATAAAAAAGGAAACAAGAAGAAGGGATGAGTTCGAAAGTTCTTAATGTTTTGCGGTGTCTAACTGTCTGACTTTGCTACGTCTCGAAAACATATATGTTTGTGCCCATAAGAAATTAAAAATCATGTTTTCACTTTATGCAAATTGCTCCGAGTTGTTTAATTTCATTTCTCTTTCATTCTTTTTGTTTTCTTGCGCACATTACTGGTCCCAATGTGATGATATTTTTCACTAAATGATGCTTAACATGGAAATATGCTTTGCATAATGTAGCGCTTTACGTACAGTCACGCTGGGGAAAACATTACATTTCGTTGAAAATTCATCTTTTTTCCCACAACCACAATTCTAATGATTAGCTGGCGGTAAAGGGCAGTTATAAAAATTAAATACACAATGTTCTTATTAAAATGCGTGAACTTCTCCCGTAAGCGTTTCCAAAACCGAAGCGTAAAGAAACGAAAAACCATGGCAGACAATTTAACGGAATTTAAGTAAGAATTGGAAATACGATTTCAAAGTTGTTCATGTTTCTTTAAGTACAAAAGTTGCACTGTGTCTCGCCTCTTTGCGAATGCACACAATATATAAAAATGAAACAAAAATGAATTAAGCAGCTGCGCAAACCTTTTGACACCTGCCTTTGTCTTTCAAAACCAAACAGAAAAACTTATATTCAATTTATAAGATGTATCACCTCCTTGTTGATTGGTCGCTATTGACTTTTAATGAAATAAAATATATCTTCTACAAATCATGATTATGAACATCACATCATTTATCGTTTATGGATGAAATGTAGGATTGATTCGGTTGCGAGATAAATTGAAAAGTTTATTAAGCCTGAAACTTCATTCTTACTGCATAAGCGAAAGATGGATTATTCCTATACACAATTCATTTTATTGTCCTAAAAACGCGAATAAAAGATATCGCTGCAATTCCTTTGCCGTAACTTGATGCCAGTTAAGCTTAAAATTAAAAGCTGTCTGCGATATACGGTATCGGAAGCTGCTTTCTTTCACATTTGCGGTTACTAAGAGAGAACAGACACTCCAACAAAGCAAAAAAAGTTTACCCTAAGCATTGCTGAGCATATGAATCGTGTAAATCAAAAATTGGCGAATTATGACGTTTTCTTACTTTAGCGAATTTGGAATAAAATAGTTGCTTAAGTTGTTTAAGATACTTATGTTCTAGTTATTATATAATATTATTATGTTACATATTATAGGAACTCGTAAGCATATGCTATATTTATGGTTTAAACTATATACGATCGCGAAACTCTCACCATAGGCTGGTGTCAGAAATTTTTCTAAACATACCTTGGCTAAGATTTGCAAAGGCAAGCGTGCTGCTGGCAATTTTCATTGTTTTTTAAAGAAGAGAAATTTACTATAGAGTACCTATTTTCAGAATTCGCGGCACTTCTGTACGTCTCATTTCATCCTGGTCAGCTTAGACTGTTCATATGGTATTAGAGAAAAGCAAAATAAACATAATGCTGTACGTAATTTTTCAAACAAAAGTTAAATAAAACAAGTAAAAGCATTATTAATCATCACACGTCACCCTACAGGTATTCATGTGACGACATTTCCGAATGAGTCACTATATGAGAAGTGATCGAAAAAGTAATTCGACCCAAAAAATTTTCAATAGCTTTCGTCCATGGGACAAAACTCGTAGTTGTACCAAATTACATCAAACTATCTCATAAAGTTCGATCCGCAGGTTGAACAGGGGGAAAGAAGACGGGCAGTCGAGCACACAAGCTTTTATCGATACAGAAAATAATTCTGAATCTATAGAAAATAAAAGGAAGAAGCCACTTTGCGCAAGTCATTAAGAGATTAAAGCATCTTTGGGCATTAGTATGATTACATTATATTCAATAGTACATAAAAACTGGAAAAGCCACGCAGGGAATTGAAATTGATTATTTAAGAACTGCTCAATATTGGCTCGGGTAATTTGCAAGAATTCGCTTATGGTACTACCTCAATAACTTACAACATAGCTGCTGACTATTAATTAAAAGAGCGTGAGCTTGAAAAGAAATGGCACGCATCTTAATAGGTCTTCCACAGTGTTGGAAGCATCTCGAATCAAAACATCGTTCTTTCATTCGAAGAGCTTGAGTCTCTAATAACATTTAATTGAAGTTTACGTAAAGATTTGCGGTAAATGCCCTGCGCGATGCAGAAATGTAAGAAAAGCTATTCAATTCAGAAGTATAGGAAGAAACTTTGGACAGATTCTGGCCTTGTGATTATACGAAGAACTCGACTTGGTCGAAACCTAATCCTTTGGGCAAATAAAAACAAAAATTATGAGCGGTGCAGTTATATAATTCCAAAAATAGTTCAGTCCTAAGGGATATATCTTAATAACCAAGAACGCAGTGTTCTACGCTACTTTTTTTCAATTTTGTTCATTTCATGCTGAGTAGTTAAATTCGTATAAGAAAATCTAAGATTAAATAGGTGCTAATGGTAGTCGAGCCAATTTCTTTTTATACTGGATAAAAAAATAATCAATAATAGGCGTTCATTTTTCAAATTCTTATGTGATTTTTGCCAATGTGAATCTGAAAGATAATAAACATCGATACTATCCCTCGAGTTAGTTGTTGTGCCTGGCAACAAATGTGACAATGTAAGAATATACTTCCTTTGTTTATTATACAGATCGCATCTTGCATCGCGTCGCTTGTACGCCAAGTTGTAACTGCTGCAACATGAATATTTAGAAAATATAATGGCGAGTTGAAACGTTATATTTGGTAGATAAGAATCGCAACTACCAACTCAGTGTTTGCGGTTGTAATCTCAAATACCATGGAGCTTCCTTTGGTCGTAGTTATAGTAAGTGCTCGGTAGGTAAAAGCATAATATTTATCGATTGGGCACACATTCACTAGGTTGGGGCCATCACGTCCCCATTTCTTTCCCTTTCCTGGCTTCTTTCTTATCACCAACATGTTGCACGAGTGGGTGATAATCCCCTGAATTGTTGGTCATATTTGAAAACAAAAAAAGAAGATTCGATTTTAAATGTGCTGCAGAATTTCGCCTAATACAATCTCTTACGTAGTTGGATCGCAAAATACTTGTCTTGTCGTCGTACTTTTCATGAGAAAATTTTCATGCGAGTGGTTCTAAAAAGTGAATAGAACGTAAAGAACTTCAAAAATTAAGTGAAAGAATAACTTGAGTAACTTGATTGTAACTATTATTGTAATTATAAACACATAGGCCATTGTAAGTAGCTAAAACGAACACAACGCTCGCGACCAAGAGAGTTTAGAACATAAGTGTACGTATAATTCGAATGAGAAGCTCCTGTTGCAGCCACCTTGCTCCATAATATCGCCAGTGACCACTTCTCGCCAGCAGCAAGAGAAATTTATGCTTTTTTCTAGTCGCATTCAGGGAATTATCAGCGGTAACGCATTGCAATATCCAGCTGCACGGACAATAAAAGATCGCTCAGCCAAAGAAATAGAAATTCATGGCATTACTATGAAAGGCTTCCTCTTGCTTAATGGGAATTTGAAAACAGTAACTACCCTATTATACGGTTGGGTGATTGAGATCGAATATTGATCTATGTTGACATAGATCAGCAATTAAAACTTTAGGTATCCGAGGAAGGGGACTTTTAAAAAAGTATGAACAAACGAAGGTATTCTTTATATGTCCAAGAAGACGATAGAAAAGAACTTTTCATAAATTCATTAATTTGTTTAACGATGAATTTTTAATTTTTAAAACAAAATTTCTAATGAAATGCAATTTTAATAAGCAAAATAACATTTCGCAAAAACAACCCCACGAAAACATATCATTAACTCAAATATTTAAATGCAAAATTTGCTATAGTATAAAGAGTCTTTTGAATATAATGAGCCGTTAAGATTTATAGTCTAAGGTTAACCGCACACAAATGAATATCGTATTTTATTAAAGTCATTTATCACCAAACCAATAAATTGTACTGGCTACCATTGCATGGAAAAACCAAAAACAAAAAACCAAACATTGATGGTTAAAAATCAAATTAAATTAAAACAACCATACACATAAACATTAAATTATGCGAGCGAATGTTCTCGCTCTCTCTCTCCAAATTATCATAAAATATCTTATACAATTAAAATGCAAAAAGGAAAATTTCTTTCCTAATAAAAATTATACTCAGTTGGCTATACTGGCGAAAACAATACAATTTCCACTTTTATCTTTTTTGTGAATGAAAAGTTTTTCAACTTTTCAAAGCAGTTCACTGGTGTGATCTATGACTGAATGGATAATTGCTTAAGTATATGTTTTCGAGTTGAGGTTTTAGGATATTATAACAATGCCCCTTGCACAGGCATACATACACTCTTACTTACTTACTTACTTACTTACTTTGCTATTGTGGTATTTGTGCCAGCCAAACTGTTAGTACTGGTACAGGATATCAGTGGGCAGAGCGTGATGGTGGCAGACAGGATATTCCTTTTTAAATAAATAGCAAATACTATTATTACCATACCAACCAACCAGCCAACCAACCAACCAACCTACCGACACTAACGTACAAATTAGTGTAATAAAACTTGTGCGAAGTATGCTTTCGATTCTTTTAAAGGAGAAAAAGAGTGAGAGGGTGATGGAGAGTGAGTGAGAGAGGGAGAGGTGGAGGGAGAGGGAAAGAAGAAAGCACAATTGCTGATGGCATTAACAGGCTAAAATACCGATATCAACACAAGCAGCCAAAGCACAGAAATATAGATAAAAAAAAACTAACATTTATATGTTATTGTCAATGGTGCCATAAGTTTTTAAGCTCTGCTTAATAGTTTTGTTTGTAAAGTTATATTTATATGTATTTTTCTATTCCCATTGGGGGAAAGTAACAAATTTGGCAAAAATAGATACACTGAAATCAAGTTTTTACATTTAATTTGCTGACGAAATCTGCAAGCGTTCGATAGGACATCAGTAGAGTTGCGACAATGGACAACTACAGTTAAGGCTTATATACTGTTTGACATCTTTTCCTCAAGATAAGAAAGGTCTTCGAGGAAAATAATTTGAAATGCTAAAGTCCTGTAAATATACCGTGATCAAGCACAGCCCCGTGTTCAAAAGAGCAGATGAACTTCGGTTAGTTTTTGTATCATGTGTGAATAGACAGAAAGGAAACTATAGATTCTTCATAGATACTTAATAATTTTTAAAATATGCTAAGAGAAGTGCATATTTAAAAGGGATTCTGTAATAAATAAACAATTAAGAAATTACCATAAAAAACGTTAAACAATGTAGATACAACGTTAATCATTTTCATTTGCAGGGAAAGTTGTAAAATACAGTCAAAAGATAACACCAGCAGTTAGCAATACAATATGAATAGTACTAAGACCTTTCCTTTGAAGGAAGGCGTTCATTTATAAACGTTTTCTTTTCTGCTAATAATTTGGGTCAAATGATACGCGAAGTGGTACAAAGCACCTGAGCGTATATTTGCCCAAAGCAAGCAAGGAAGTTATACGCTGGGCAAACACTGCTCTGATACATACAAACCGTTTAGATTTTGGAATTGTTTTGGGTCCATTGTGAATGAATTTTGTCAAATATTAAAAAGACATCTGCAATTTTTAGATAACGGAACAAGTTTGTCGTTATTGTCGGTTTGTTTGATCCTGCAACCTCTAAGGAACAATATATGAACGGAGAGAGCGTTAATCATTCGAATCTTAAGTTAGTAAAAACTATGAGCACATAAAACTTGCTGCATAATATATCTGTATATTGTTAAACGTAGTCAGATTTCCCACTGGATTTTAAGTTATATTCTCCAAAAGGAATATTAAATCAAAACATCCCTAAGAACGCAATAACATTTTCGTACGTCATCCAAATTTAAATATAAATCCAATCAATGAAGTCAGAGCCAGTAACGCTTACCAAATTTACAAGAGCATGAATTCCGTAATGATCAATTCAATGTAGACTTTGCTCCATTAACATTAGTAAATCAATAGTCGATAAGTGCGCAACAATGCTTTGCATTACCTTCATAGATTGCATCAGTAGTGCACATGAAAAACAAACATCTAGCACTTTGCATAAAGAAAGTCTTTGTTTAACTAGAACATCGTTTCAAAACTAAAACAAAACGTGTAAATTTAATAAGAATTTAGGTAATATGTCACTCAAAACTGATAATATCAGTGGTATATTCATAAATTTTTTACCATTCAGCACCGTTTGCTTGGAGTAATCAATTATGTTGGCTACATGTAAGACTTATCTCCGACGAAGCAAGGTACATAGATTTTTTTTCATTTGCCTCTACTAGCCAAGGAGTTTTTCAACTACGTTGGCTACTTTGATTAAAGTTGAATTTTCGTTTTGAAAAAATTTCGGACGGTTCAAATATATATATTTTCACTCGTATTTAGTTTCTTTACGTGTATTTAATATGACAAAATAAAGTAAAAATATTATTGTCTTTTATGCATTCCTCCGTTCTCCGTTAGTACTTTTGGAGCTTACTGCTTACTGCCTTTGCTAGTATTTTTAATGATTACAATGCCTCTTTCTCCGCTTCCTCTTTTCGATGTATTTACAACCTAAGCAAAATCTGTAAAACACTTAAAATACTACTCTACCTAAAATTCATACACGTTATGTAATAAAAGAGAAGTTTGGGACAATAGACATTTATGTAATTTATCGCAATGGTCGCGGCTTCAACACAACAAAAACAACAACGAGAGCAACAGCTACAACAATAATAACGTGGCTGCAAACTTGACGCTTTGGTAATCAAGTGAGTTGTACGTTAAAGAAAAGTTGACACTTAAATTATGTTAACGCCGCAGCTGTTTCTTGTACGTTTTACTGACTTTGTTGCCAAAAACCGCATCGCAAATCATTTACAAATCTTGTCTCTCAGCAAAATGAAAATTTTTGTTAATTGAAATCATGAATCATAAATTTTTTTTTTTAGAAAAGAGAAGAAAAACCATTCGTTTTAATTACTCAAAACTGTTTGATAGCGAAAATGGAAAAACCATGATTTGCTCTCATAGCGATGTTAAATGAAGTCCTTTAAAAGAGGTCGAGTTATTTTGCATTGAAAGTCTGCGTTAAACTTAGAAATATTGTAGTTAAATGTGGTAAGATGGATTACCTAGATTGACTGTTGTGTGATAAATAAGGCAACCTTGCATGCCGTCTGTCACTTTATCAGCACCATACTATCTCACCAGAATTCATCGAAAATCGAAAAAATGATAGGGAAATAAAAATCCGTAACTCTACCGCTCATCCAAACAGTTAAAATGAAAATATTATTAAATTCAACGCACATACAAACATGCATGACTTGTCGCTCGTTATTATAACTTTATCATCCTCAGGTCCTTATAATGAAATCTGTTCCTTGTCAAAAGTCTCAAGCGAATCATTAATTCCTCTTCGCATTTTATTATTACTCACGACCACTCTCGGACTTCTATCTGATTTATATAAACGATAATTTATGATGCTCTCGCGAATCTGAGATAATGATTAAAATACCGAAGGCCAAAGCAGGTGTTTGCCAAAAATTAAACATGGACATCATACCATCATTTGAGTCAGTGTCTTCGGGTCAAGCAAGTCTCAAAACAGATCCGTGATAATAATTTTTCATATTTTTCTGCCTAGAACTGAAAATAAAATTTTTCAAGGTCGGAGCGTTATGAACGCGACAATATTGTGTTAGATACGCGTTGAAGAATATCGTCCTACTGCGGTTTCATATGACTCTTCAACAATAAGAAAGGCTTCTTCGATTTCATTTTCGGAAGCTGAATATTTTAAGCCTCATCTATCTTTAAATAATGAAAGGTGACTTTAATTAATAAGTGGAAGTTTTAGTGGAAGACAAACATGATGTCTTTTAAGGCGAATAAATCGTTGCCTCTTTTTTTTTTACTTTTTATTTATTTATTTATTTTTTTTTGTGTTCCGTAAGCTTATATATGTGTGCAGCAGAAACGAAACCATTTACTGAATGAATTAAGGCATGCATTAGACGTTGAATTAGGAAAGCTATGGGAAAGGGTGGAGTAGAACTTTTGCTTTTAACCACACTGCACGTTAAAAAAAGTAACATGCTGTGAATGAAGAAATGGCTTTTTCGGTTAGAGTGTTGCCATTCTGTGGAATTCGTTGATAAAATCGCAATAATCATTGCTGCCAGTACAAAGCTGAAGCACTTTTCTGCATTACTACCATTATATGTACCTACGTACAGTAGTTAGTTCTATATATCTGCATGTATACATCCGTTGTGCTCATAAATTATGAATTTTTATTTTTTGGTTTCTTGTGGTTTTACGAAGTTGTTTATATCTCAACGACCACCAGCGGTTTTGTGGACACACTTTTTAAGCATAATTAAATTTTCGGTAAATGATGATTTTCTTTTTGTTTTTCTCTCTTGCTCTGACACTGAAAATTAAAATTTCTTGCCAACAAACATATTAATTATCCTGAATATTTCATTTATTTTTTTGATTCACCAGCGCGCACTACCTTTTAATTTATCTAAATACAAATATAAAAATTCTGGCAATAGCAGACACAATTATTTTTCATGTCTGATTTTATATTCTAGCAATCGTGCAGTTATTTGCCGCCATCATCACTTTTTAACTGACTTTACACTGAAGTACTTTACTTACACGACCGTAAAGAAGTCAACTATATGACTGCGTTTTGTATACAAGGGCAAGTGTATGTATGTATGTGTTTGCATTATTTTTTCGGCCTTTCCTTCTTCTTCTTGTTCTTCTTTTCGTTAGTAGTCGGGGCTTTGCAAAATTTTTATTTCAATGTTTCAGTTGACTAACAATAATAAAAGTTATGCAATTTTACACTGTTGAGTGCTTGTTGTTAGTCTGGTTTGCATTTGTTGATTTGTTTATTTGTTCGCTTACTGGTTTGCCGACTGGTATCACAAAGCTTGGGTTGACAGAAAATGGCAGTTGGCATATTTTACAAAAATCAGTTGAGTACTTAAGTAGTTGTATACCAATTCCAGACGTCATCCAGTGTTACGAACGAATGGATAAGTAAAATATAAGAAAAACTCTAAACTTTTCTTTATGATTCTGGCCAAAGAGGCAGTGATGATGTAATCTTATTCTTTAGCACCTGTGTGCGCGACAGGTACAATAAATTGCACACACACAGCTTTGTAAAAATCTCTTAATTTTTCCCCTTTTTCTTTGTGTTAATGGTTTTAAGAAATTGCTAACTTGTCTTAAGTACAAAAGCAATTAAAGTCAATTGTTAAACAATTATAAGCCTAAGGTTTGCATTTGTGACGGGATCAGTTGGGCAGAGAAACATTTTAAGCGTCGCACGCCTTGAAAGTGCCATCACATCACCTAATTATATAAAACTGAAAGAAAGCTATTATATATTTATACTCAAACGTTATCCGTGCCTATTTAACGTTATGTATTCGAATATAGTTGAGAAATTTGCCTTAATAATAACGAAAAACATCAGCCAACTTAAAAAACTTAGAAAGAAAAGAATGTAAAGATGTTTTAACAAACTTATAAATGCATTGGACGATTCTGTATTCTATGTCCTTCATTTATAGTGATTGAAGAAGCTGAGCCGCATTTCTAGGTGGAGGAGAAAACTTAATATAGGATTTGTGACGCTCAAGTTAAAAAAGCTAGACTTATACACACGTACGTTACTGCGCTTTAATAACAAGTTGCTGCGAAAGCCTATCGCCAAAGGCAACGTTTTTAATCCCCGCCCACGTCAAATGCTTTACGAATGGACGTTAGCCGAAATTTACCATTGAATCCTGGTAAATTTTGGAGGTTAGCCTTTAGAAACGAGCATTTAAACATTTAAAATAGGAGGGGGGAAGATTGATATGCACAAAAGATGAAACGCCTTCTAGGACAAGTGGAATTTTTACTGTAACCACATAAAGACGATGAAAATCATTCATACCGGCTTAGGATAGAGGTATACTAAATTGAACTTTTCGTTTACAACAACCAGATATACAAAAGTTTGCATGAATTTTCAAAGGCTGTATAGCTTTTCGAATTAATTTCACCATTACCGTCCCTATATAAAACTTACAAAAGTAATCAACAAACGGGATTGGCAAAAATTAAACATTAAAATTGAAAAGTGAAGAATATGAAAGAATGTCTTTACGGCACATTTAAACCAAACTTTTTTACTGCTTTAAAGTAGAAATATCTTGGGATTTTAAATCAACTTGGACAGTCCGCCTGAGTGGATAACAACTTGCTCGACCAACAACTTAATGCTCGTGGGTTCAAAAATGAAGCGCGGAAGCTTTAGATGCTAGTGCTTTAAGACTTTAGTCTTCAAAATAATAACAATAATAGAACGTTTAGAACGAAAGTGTAGAAGTTTTTCAGGGCATTATTGCTGCTATAATTAGTAATCGAATTCCTTAGGATAAGTCAAACGAAAGAATAGTAGCCGAGAAAACATACAAGTACGAGAAAGCTAACCAAACTTCTCTAATATATTTACTTACCATCCCTCTATCTGCAATACTTAAAGAAATGTATAGAAAATCACATAAAGCGCTGTCCGTTTGTACACACATGGCGTATGTCGTCAAATCGTCATGTCTTGATAGAAATGCCACGACTATTTCAGTACAACAGTGGTGATAAGTCTGCACGGAGAATTAAATGCAATTGGAATTCTAGTAGTAGCAGTCTTAAGCAAAAATTTCGTTGGGCCAACTTTAATATCCTGATTTCAACTAATATCACATTTTGCGATTTTAGTGTGTTTACTTGCAGTGGTGATTGCTAAAGATATATAAATAATATACAAGTAAAAACACTGTTATATGGGACAGCTACCATTAAATGTCCCACATATCGATCCTGAAAGTAAGGTTGTCTACGGCAAGTGAAAGAAAGTGCTTCGTTCCGAAAATCATAAAAAGTCCATCCCAACACGAATACAACTTTCTTACTTGCTCTTAACTATAACACCGTTATGAAATATTCTACTATTCAGTTCTGCTATGATCTTCAGGAGGTTTTAGTCAAGCTAATAGATAGTAAAGAAATTTTATTTTTCACCGTTATATTGATTTCTTTGGTGATAGAAAAGAAAACTTAGTACACACGGGCAGACGAAGGTAATGTAAGTCAAAGTTATACGCTACAAGTGTATATTTTATAGGTCTTCTAGACCGTGTTCTTTGATCTGGCAAACGGTTTGACAAATATAGAATACTTTATTGTTTTATAGTAATCATAAAAATATTTTCAGAAACAAAAAATTTCCGTTTATATATAAGTCTATCATATTTTAGTATTAAAGTAAAATCCTATGTGTCGGACAACACTAAATTGCGAAAAACATTTAATATATGTATAGAGGTTGGCAAAATGAATATTATAAACAAATACAAATACAATATGCAAATAACGTTGCAACACAACCAAAAGAATGAATGACTAAAAAGAGGTACTGCAAAGCCAACAAACAAAGTAAACATTTATGTTTTATGTTAATGAGAATATATGACTGTGAATGTTAGTATATAGTCATAATGAAAAAAAAAGGAAAAAAAAAAATAAAATAAAATGGACATTGGTATGTAATGGGAGCTCGTCCTCTTTCAATCGTTTGTTGATAGTCAAAATGCTGCAGACAAGTTTTGTTGTTACAATGAAATAGAGTACACGACTTATGTCGTGTTGACCGTTGTGTTCACATGAGAAACGTTTCGATCCGAAAATACTTATTACTGCGTGTGCAAATTGTGTAAAAGAAATGATAAATGCGTCGGCGTTTTGTTAGCGGCAGCGTGCGGTTACAATTTACATAATTTTAACATACACAGTTATTATTCTTCCTGACATACATACATGCATGCATATGTACACAGACCGAAAACACAGACAGACAGAGAGATACATGCGCTCCCCTGCTTAACTTCCGCAGTGATTGCTTGGTGGCGGCATGTTGCCACCAACAGCCTAATAATAAAAATAGTGTCTCCACATTATTGATATATACTGCATGTGTGCGTGTGCGTTGGTATGTGTATGCTCTTTGTGTGCATGTCCTGTTTATATATTCACGTGCATATATTTAATAGAGCTACTGTGTGTTGGTTCGTAATTTATTGTTGGTATTGTTGGTTTTTCTATACCTCTTTTTTTATTTTTTTTGTTTGTTCGCCTGTATCAGTATTGCTGGTTTTTACTTTGATTGTTGATGTTGTTGTTATTAACCAATAATAGCTTTCTCTCTCCGTTTCCCTTCCTCTTCTATGTACTAGTGTACCTTTTTTTTGTATCTATTTTGTTTTTTTTTTCTATTTATTTGTGTTATCATTATGTGGAGGCAGGCACATACACTGGATTTTTGTTGTTGTGGTTATTTTGCAAATAATTGACAATTTAATTTATTTAAGTGGTAAGTGTAACAAACAACAACAATAACCAAACAACATATTGTATGTGTTTTGCATACATGAATATGTTACACTGTGAATAACGTTTATCCGTATGCCTGAATATATTTATATGAAATGTATGTGTATCTTGTAGCATATTGCATTGTTACCGTTATTCATACATATACATATGTATGTAATTAGCGCTGATTTTGCTGTAACCATTTAAGAATTTTAATTCATTAATTAGATGATATATGCATAGGGAGATTAATTGAATCGATAATAACTTAATTAACTTAAGACTTTAAAAAGTTTTTATTTAATTACAAATCAATTGCAATGAACCGCATTTAGCTCATATACAAAAAGCATTTTTTTATAAACAAGGTTTAAGCTTAACAGTCTATTAATAAATACAAATTAAATCGAAGTTTTTTCCTTAAGGAAGATTACAGGCTACTGCGAGTCGCAACTTAGTCTGGATTTCTGACACATAGGAGAACAGTAGAAAAGCAGGGCGGATGAACAGTTGGACGAAAGCTGACTTGCCTAAGTCGTCTTAGAAGTTTACTCTATCGAGGATTACGTATATATGACTAATATTTTATAAGCTCCCCGATGGCATAGAATGGGAACTTATCCGCCTGAGTGGCCGAGTAGGCAAGAGTCTCGACTAGCAATTCAATGATCGTGGGTTCAAATCTCAAGTGCGGTAGAGTTTTTAATAATAATAATAATAATAGTAATAATAATATTAATAAAAATAAAGCCGAATTAGATGCTAGCGCTTTAAGACATTAGCCTTAGAATTTATTCTCTGGCTTAATTTATATAATAATAATAATAATAATATTATCAGAATAAGTAAATAATCCATCGTTGCAACGTTGAATAAGCTCTTGCTGTTTCGTATGAGCGAGAACAACTAGAATTATAGGACAATAAATAAAACTGTGATTTCTACATCGGAGGTATTATCTTTAACTTTGATACGTTAATATAAGTTATATTACAGGAAGCACAGTGCATTTTTGTAGATCGCAATGAGTTTATTTGATTTCACTATTGGTGGTGAATCAATGGTAAAACTGAACAACAAAAGCGTCTTGATTTAGGGATGCCAAGTGCACTGTCTTATGATTTGCTCCAAACACATTGATTACAAACAAACAAAATAAACCAAATAACATGCACCCCATGCCAAAATTGATCGTACCGTGGATTCTCAGCATACAGACGTTCCTATCCCTATTGGGCAAATCCCGCAAGGAAAAATTAAGCAGCACTTAATTGGAATGCGCAATCCTCACCACTGTATTCACAATTCGTATGCGCCTTTTGATCAACACCGGTTTCAAACAATCACTTATAATCTGTTCGAGCAGAATTTCCCTTCTCACCAGAGACAAAAAAATCTCCCCTTCGCGAATGCCTCAAAGGCCAGTGCTCCTTATTTCTACTCCCCGGAATTCTTACTTTTTCTAAAGTAGTAGCTGACGGTGGAAAATGCCTTGAATAAAATATCTCGTACCATGTTTTGTAATAAATGCCAAGTTCTACTAAAAAAAGTCGACAGAAACTTCGTTTACAGTTTGGACGCATGTTGTTAAGTGCGCTTGTTTACATTACATGCTTGCTCTATGGACGAATAGAAAACCATTAAAATGACATTAAAGCTACGGATGTTATGATTTCGCCGTTGCCGCACCTTTTCCGTAAAAAATTGTTCATCGTACCCTACATCATTTATGGTGCAACTGTATATTAAATTTGTGCGAATATAAGCAACGCCCAGAAGGACTTAGAATGGACCCACTTTTTATTATACCTCTGTATTTGCATACACACTTTTTGGATCGATCTCAGCTTTTCTGCCCTTCTGTTGATATGTCCGTCTTGTTTCCATTTATTCAACGCATTACGTTTAATTATTGAGTTGTTTTGATGAAATTTAGTGCACGGGCGTGTTTTGTGCCAAGGGCAAACGCTACTGAAAACGATTCAAATCGGACGATTTCTTCGACCGTTTTCCGTAGAATATCTAGGGCATTTTTTGTTGATTGCAGCCCACTATAGTGCTTTCACTTACTTTTATTCTAAAAATTATTTTATTATATATATTATATAACTTTCATTGTAAAAATCAGTCAATTAGTCAAGGAACTTAAGCCTAATGTAAACCTGGTTTAGTCACCTTTAAATTACTTTTTTTTTCGAATATAAACGAATGAAAAATACTAAAGCTATCGCTCAGCTCATTTCTTATAGGCTCTTATTTATGACCTTAATAATTCGTTTAATTTAATTTCTTCTAAAACAAATTTTTTGATTTTTATAAACTTAAAAGTAGCTTTTGAGCTTCCATATAAACGTATAAATTGAAGGCTTAACTTTATATACAAGTATCACTTTAGTGATCATATAATGTCTCGCGTTTTAACATTACACACGTGATGTGATTTCTTAAAAACTCCCCTTTCTTGCCGAAAGAAAAAGTAATAATAAAAAAAAACAAATAAATAAAACTATAATTTTTGTTGCTCATATATTTCAAAGGATTTGTAAAAGCTCTCGAACGGCAACACAGCGGGGTTATATTTGTGCCAACAAGTAACAACAATATTGGCGATATGCCATAATACTCACAAGCGCACTAACAATATTAATCATACGCAATGTGAACCTGCACAAATAAATTCACCCTACCGAGCACATACGCAAAAGAACGTTTTCCTTGCACACGCACACACAACGAATGAAAGAAATTTTGTTTTCTGTATGCCAGACGCGCAAAATACCGAGGCTTTTAATATGATTAATGTTTATCGGTCTCGTACACACATACAAATGTATATAAACGACGAAGCGTGCGCTTGCTAGTTAAAAAAATATATTGACACATATTCGCACATACAGTCGGTCTTCTTTTTCAGTCATACATACATATTCTTGCTCTTTATGCAGTACCCTTCGTGCTTAGCAAAAGTCTAGTGTGTAGTGTTTACATTCACATACCATCATAAGAAGTTGAAATATCTGTCTATCTATATGCTGTATTTATACGTATGCGAAGGATGATAACTGGCATCATAACTATCACGTTTTTTTTTTCTTTTCAGTTTCAGTTGAATATTGTTTGCTTTTCTTCTTGCCAACGATATTTATACTATATGTTGCAAGACAAAAGTTTACTAATTTCACCATTTTGCTAGCGACATTTTAACTTGTGCGTAGAGCTACCTTGCTTCTACGTCTACGTCTACGGTTCGCCTACAAGCGGTTGTTTTTCCCCGTCTACGCATTAGAATCATCCTCAAAGCATGCTATTGGAGTTTTTTCGATTCCGATGTTGATATTATGCCCCCTTATCCGCCCAAAATTGATCGTAAAACAGCTCAAAAACAGCTTCCAAATTAAAAGAGTTTAGATTTTCCAGATCAATATCAAGTAGTCTAAAATATATTAAACCTCGAGATTAGAAAAATACATTTATTCATTTATTCAACTCAGGCAATCAGCTAACTTTATACCAACTAACCCGATCTAAAATTATTATGAATTTACTTTTTGAACGACTCTATACGGCTGGCTTAAATATAGGATATTCAAAATTCGCCTTAGTCGTTTAAAATTTTCACGCACTTACACTATGCGATTAGTATTTGATTTTTAACGTCGCTTATTCTTTGACAAATACAATTGTGTGCAAGTAGCGCTACTTTAGAACGCGTGCTTATGTTGGTTGTCGTTTACTATGTTTAACTTTTCCATTATTATTTAATGCACTCAAGTTCTACACTTATCTCTATTGCAATTATAATCAGAGTTTCATATATTCTTAATATAACTTAAATCCATAAGCGAACACTTTTCGATAACTTTGATGTTTTCACACGCAACAAAAACTTCTCGTTTCATTCCATGTCATTCATGTCAAATATATATTTTGCATATTATGCAATGATGGAATAAATTGTGGATGACATAGAATCTAGATGTTTTATCAAATTTAAAGCTTGGCAAGCTGACTGAAAGGCCTAAAGCTAACACTTTAACTGTCACGGCCAATGTTGTAAGAAGTAGACCAGAATGATGTTGTGAAAGCAGGACATGTACAAACAAAGCAGCGAATGGAAAAACAAAGTTAATGCTAAAATGATGACAAGCATATTTACGGCAAACGTGTGGAATAACGACATTAAATGCAATAACAACAGTAACATCAACAAACGGTAACAACAACTTGTTAGACAATCTCTGCGCTTCCTTCTTACATTACTTTTTTCATCTTCTTTTCTACACAAGAAGACGACGGAAGAGTAAAGAAAGGTAAGGGAAAAAGCAAAGAAATTTGTTTCATAATCATGTTGTCTGATGACTGGTGGGCTCAAGTGTTCAATTTAAAGGAAATAATGAAAAATGCGTTGACAACGAAACAACAACGACAATAACAACAAAATTCATAATATATAGGAAGTGAATGCTAACAATTCTCCGGTTCTATTGCTATAAAAAGTAACTGCAAAGAGCCGGAGAAGAAAGTAAAATGAAATAATTCCGTCTCAACTAAAAAAAAAACAGAGAAAACCAAATTGTAAAAATCTATGGCTCTAAGGCTAAAGTAGCAACTATGCGTTAGCAATACTGCAGTGGAAACAAGTAAAAGAAAAAAAATCTTGTTTTACATATCAGCAACTATGCAAATGCAACAGAATTTTATTCCAACGTTACACGTTTAATAATGACACCCATAAAAACAACGACGACAACAATGAGACGGAAAAAATTCTTTATGAAACGCGACTAACAATCTTATGGGACGTGTTGAACGTGTACAGCAAACACGTTCCCCACGCTCTTGATAACCGAACCTCCTTTTTTCCTACATTAGATAGCGAATTCTAGGTACATGTGCACATGTAGATAAATGTGTAAAATTAAATGCGATGTTTATTATCCTACACAAGAGAGGTTGAACTATAAAGTTTCCGTTTTGTCTGCATGACTTTTTTCGATTTATTCGAAAGGAAATTCCAAAATGAAGGTTGAAAGCTTAAAGCCTTAAAAAGGATACAAGTTGGCTATATTTTTACGCTCACTGCATTTAAAATTAATAAAACAAACCAAAGTTGAAAGTAAGAAGGAAGAAAATTGTTGTATGACGTTATTATTAAACTGTACACCGCAAGAAAAGTTTCCAAATGAACTAACGTATCCAATCATTTATATGATTGATTAATGATAATAACTCGCTCGACCTCTCTCTCTCTCTCTCTCTCTCTCTCTCCCTCTTTCTCTCGATCGCTCTCGCTACCTCCCTCTTAAATGTGACTTTGACGTGGTAGCACCTTCATTTCATGGCATCCTATATGTCTAGCAACAACTATTGCTAAAACAACTATTTATATAAACAAAAAAGTCTTGTTCATCTTGGAAATAGTTTTTGATGATCATCATCTTGATTTTTTTTTTATGCTACAGGACTTGTGGTGCAAGGAATATTAGGCTCGTGCGAATGCATGTAACGCACAGATCAACTTGAGATAGATGCATCTTTTATCATACCGATCAATTCAGAATCATTCGTCGCCTATCCGTCCGTCTGTCCTGTTACTCGTCTTGTACCCTCGTCTTCAGCCTGTAGTTTCTGAGATATTTTGACGAAATTTTGTGGCTAAGGACGAATACTATTGAAAATGGTTCGGTTCGGACCACATTTTCGACACCTCCATTATTACGGCCTATATTGGAAAGTTATTGCGTGAATATGTAGAGTGGTGTAGGGCCTTAAAAGATCGGCTGCACCCCACTATGGTGTGAATCTATAAATTTTAATACGGCCAGTCGCTCAGAAAATGTTCCCTGAGCGTGTACCGCGATAAAATGAGAAAAAAGAAAGAAATATAGGGAGTGACTGAACTCTTACTATTGCCACGACCAAGTACGCTATACAGCGTTTAGGTTTGAACTCGCAAGCATTTCTTAACATTTATACAATCAAGATTAAAAAAAAAAAACAAAACTTATGATTAATACTTTTCTAAAGACAGAGGGGGAGACAGAGAGAGAAATAAAATCAACTTTTTTAAGCTTAATGAGTTAACTGTTACTTGCCCTTTTCCGTACTGAATAATGTTATTTATCAACGAAAAGTTTCACCGCTTTAATCGCTTTGGCAACAACGACAAGTCACTTGGGGCCACAGCAACATATTTACGAAAATCTTTTGATTAAATTAAAAAAGAATTTAAAATTCAAATAAATAAAAATGAAATAAAAGAATAAACGCAAAAGTTTTTATCACTTTTACAAAGTTGACACTTTAACTGTTTCTTTGCCCTTAAAACAAAAGTAAACATGCAAACGTACATTTGTATGTGCCTTTCATATGTTGTTATAATAATAAAGAAAAAGTTCTTTCCGTTTTTTGGTCTCTGAAACAAACCTTCCGCCTCAAAGTCAATATTCATATATATATATATATTCATATATATATTCATATATATATATTCATATATATATTCATATATATATATATATATATATATATATATATNATATATATATATATATATATATATATATATATATATATGATGGGTACAACAAACAAATTAAAATTATGCAAATTAACTGCAAAGAAAACGAACTAGAAAACGTATAAAAAATTCAAACAAAAAAACGAAAGAAAAGAAGAAATACTAAAACTGGAGAAAACATAAATAGGAAATTTTAACATTTTTACAAAACGAAAAGAAGCGAGAAACCGAACAGGCGGATTTCGAATGTTCAGCTATCTTCTTGTCTGTCGCATACATGCGAAAGAATGGAAAAAAACATCAAACAACTGAAGAGTCACTTATATTCATATGCAAACACAGCGACGACGATAACAACAACAACACGGCATATTTTGGTATTTCTAGACAACGTATACGAAATTCTTCTTTTTTACTCCTTCTTATTGTCGTTTGATCGTTGTGTCGTGCATTTTAAGAAAATGTAACCAAACGAATTGTTTGCATAAACGATTTAATCGAATTCCAATGCAAATTTGAGAAAATTTCATTTCCTTTCTCTAAACGGAGCAGATATACGCTAACATACACGCAAGCACAGACATTCATATATAGATTTTAAGAACGATGCTACTTTAACTGTTCAGGGTAATAACATAAACATTTAATACACTCGTGTGTATTCCGTTGTTGTAACTTGTGTCTGTGTTTGTTTTTTGTGGCGGAAATCAACATAAGTCTCGCGGTAATAAAAACGTTTTATGCAGCCAACAGTAAAAAAGGAAAGTTTCCTCTTCATTGAAAGCATTGAATTTCCCCCCTTTTTGTCTTGGGGTATCTTTCTCTATCATCCAAGTCTGTGAATCCCTTTCTCGAACTCAGTTATTGTTCTTCGAATGTGTACATTTAGCTTTGCCTGTCCAACTACTACTGGGTGTGTGCGTCTTGCACTCTACCGGAAAGTATCATTTATTTATTTATTTGAAATGTTTTATCATTGTTTATGTGTATTTGTCGTGCAAAACATAACTTTTCTAAAAATAAAAATCCTTTCATCCGTATCATATAACAACTCATTTAAATCGTGTTTTGTTTATTTACATTTTACTTACATTAATAGTATAGTACATTATACAAACGCTGTTCTCATATTGTTATTGCTGCTGTTATTTAAGTTTAAAGAAGGGAAGAAATTAATATGTTAAGTTGCCGTACGTGTTTGTGTAACGATGTCCTCCGCCCATCGATATCCGACCATGCGTATAAAGATGAAGGTAATGAAAGGTTTCTAAATTACAAGGAACACAGAGTTGATGTGTGCGTGTTTGCTAGTAACTTTGCATAAATTAATGAATTAAATAAAGTATTTGATTACCTGAAACCTGATGGCTTTTAAAAACAAAGGGATATATCCAACGTAGGCATGTAAAAATTTCAATAATAATTAAATTTTAAACTTCCTCGTAATATATTTGTGATAAGCAGTATTAAAGGGATGGCCTTCGGCTTACTTATCATTATATGGATTTCTGTTATTTCTAATAGAATAAACGAAATTGCGAAATCGAAAATATATGACAAGGTAAGCCAGGCAAGAGAATTTTTCTTTGGCCGTACTGTCCGGCTGCAATTCTCGGGAACAGGTTGCATTACGTACATTTACATTTTGTGAAACTTTTTTTCTTGTTTTCTGTGCACACACACCGATATAATCCACCAATATAATGACTAACGTCTCGAGCAGAACGTTAAAAATGTATGGGGAATATAAAATGTAGAAATAAAAACCGAATTTCTCCCTCGCGTAACCTCAGAGCAATCACAATCTCGATGGTCTCAAATGCGCATCATGTCAACCAAACTTCAAATGATATTTATGAATGACACACTGCAGGACTAATGTCACGCAACTTTGCAACTTTGATTACCTTCAAATTTCCGTAAATACCCGATTGACAATATTTTTTCTTTCTCTTTCGCACGCAGAGCGTTGTAAGTATACATCATCCAGCTGGCAATTCCAAGAACTTGAAACGCCACCATGGAGGCCACGCTCAACACCGACTACGACCGCTTATTAAGAAGTCAGTCTAACTTTTTTCAAGGACTTGACACAGTTCATTGTAACCTTAGCAAAATACCACTTGCTTTGCTCCTCAACAGAAAAAGACATATGGACTTTCAAACTTGCCAAAAAAAATGTTTTCTCAGATAATTCCAACGATCTAACAACGGCCGTAGTGATGTAATTTAAAATCAACAATTGTAAGCCTGAAATTAAAGGCATTTTTAAGCGATAGCGTGCTTCGAGACAGCTCGCAAAGACAGGCCGTTATTTTTAGGGAAAATAACAATGGTAATAATGATCAACTTCAATGCCTCACCGATTTCGCTTCCAAAAATTCTTCAAGAAAATTTGGACTACACTTTCCTTAGAAAATCTTAGAAAATTCTCTCTTATGCTTACTTACCATCACAAGCAAAAAAGGAAACAGCTTTCTTTCTCTCAATAACTTTTGTCATTCTACTTACAATGATGAATATATGGCTTTTATTTGATGAATTATCGGCTTTTATTTCCACGTCGAAAGCATAGAATTATGAAACTAATAACGATCTTTATAGCATTGATTTCTTTCCTTAAGAAAATAATCGTTTTTATAACAAATTCTTACACAAAAATTCTTCTTAAATAACTGCTTTAGAAAAATTCTTACTCGTTTGTCCAATAACACTTTTCACTCGCTGTACCTCTTGGCACAGCCAACTTACTTTTTTTTGTTTTTTTTTCTATTAAATTTTATTACTATTACTAGTTTTCT
The DNA here is from genome assembly GCA_000688715.1 of Glossina pallidipes. NCBI lineage: Eukaryota > Metazoa > Arthropoda > Insecta > Diptera > Glossinidae > Glossina > Glossina pallidipes. The sequence goes on along the minus strand of KK499765.1, from coordinate 3,912,889 downwards.
TCCTTTTCGTCTTCCGTTGTATAGTTTCTTGGTAAAGTTTTGATTGTACGGCGCTACTTTCAAGCATCATTAAAGTTTTGGCTGACACTACACAACTGTGACCATTACTGTCACGACCATAATGTAGCACAAACTGTAGGAGGGCGGCATTTATCAGTATTGGGCGAATGACGGCATACAAAAAGTTATTCAAGTGCAATAAAAAATTTATTTGCATATTTTCTTTTATTTTTTCTCAAACTTCAATTTTTTATTTTTTCTTCAGCTATTAAGATTTATATGCAACGGCATATAAAAAAAGTAATTAGTAAATTATTGAATAATATTTTTATTACAATAAGAAAGAAATAAGATTTCATTATTTACGAGAAAAAGTTTTCGAAAGCATAAGTTGAGTTCATTGTATTCAACATTGGTTAAAAAGTATTTACCTCAATGCTCAAGAGGCGACGCTAATATAACAAATGCCAATAGATCATCCAGAGTTATTTTAAACTAAGTATTTCAAGTAAATAGACACGAAAGTGAGCGGCAATTCTTGCACTTGGTTTTTTTGCGCAGTAGTACAAAAGAATTTGTGCGTACTTGGAGCATCTAATTTTTCGTCAGATGTCATAATAGAACTTAAGAAATAAAAAAAAACCAAATATTTGCTAGGAAGCAAAACGGCAGAAAACGCATATATAAATTAAAGGTCGACTCACACTAAAATTTATCGTCTACCACACCATGGGTTGAGCAAAACTCCTAACCACTAGACTGTGCGGTAACCATCTGTACAAGAACAACTTTTTTTCGTGTTCGTTAAGTCTTAGAACTTGTTTTCTTGGTCCAAATAAATTACTATAGTAAATATAAACGTAAAGCAATAGTAATAATAATAACAGGAAAGAGGCGGACTGACTACACACTTTAGGAACGTCAAAGAAATCAATATTCCGAATACGCCTGGAGATCTTCATTACTCCAAGTTTGGGTGCGTTGGATATCTTGGCAAAGAGAAAAATCAATTGAAGATGAAAAGAATGTCAATGGCACTCATCCCTTGCATATACATGCGTTCACACAAAATGGAACATTCGTATGGAATTTTGCTGAGTTAGCGTACCGCTGGCGAAATCTTAATCACGGCTTTAAAATACAATTTTCTTGTAAACATCGGGCCTTTTTTGGATAAAATGAAACGGATAAATCTTGGATGAATTTAACGGCCGGTTTTCGAACAGTCTTTCCGGACTGCCTTTCCGGACTTTATTTTTCTGAAATTCGTGAACGCTTTTACTCTTTCAGTATTTCTGACAAATTAGACTTGTAGGTTGAATGCAAGGAAAAATGACAGAAAGGCGGACGGACAGGCTTAGGCCGATTAAGAAAGTGACTATGAATTGGTTGGTATAATAAGAGATGGGCTTGTCTCAAATTCTTCCGGGTGTTGCATACATCCGCACCACCTTCATATAGTCTTGCATCACAACTGGCGTAGGACAAAAAAAGGGTAAATAGACAAAGAAAATAAGAGAAAATCTCTAGACGTAACGCAACAACAAGAAAAATTTATATGTTGCTTAAAAAAATTGTAGCTTATACTCCATGTACCAATTACTCTGCGGATATTGGGGAAAATTTTCTCAAATAGTGTTAGCATTTACCACCGATAATATCATTTTTGCTATCATAGCAACGGAATTCGTTTTTCTATCGTTCATAGCAAAAGTATAGTTTCTAGGATAACAAATGTCCTCCATGTCCAAATGTAAAAAATCCCGTAAATGATTTTTTACTCAAATTTATGACTCTTAGCGGAGATTTCTAGTATCCAGAATTAGAACCTAACTTCGGAATTTAAAATAATTTTCTTTAAGTGATTGTTTTTACCCTGCAAGGGTTTCCTTCTTAGATACATATATAATTTGTACGTATCTATTTATAGTTTACATTCTACATCCATCTCCACATGTATAGAGAGACGCAAGGAAAAGTTCCATAACTAAAACTCTTCGCAATAAATATGTTCTCCTTAACAAAACATGCCTTATGGCTCTATAAGCAAAATTAAAACTTTATCCATAAAGTACAAAGAAAAAAACCGTAATGCTTGCTTAAAATTAGGAAGGGGTTAAAACTTATGGAACTTGTTGTGTGCGATAAAGCAATATTTATGCAACTGCTGTTTAAAAAGAGGCAAGAAAATATCCGTACCATTAGTTTTAATACCTTAATGTTTACGTAATGGTCGTTAAGGTATATTTTCTTTAAATTTTATATACATACACACCCATATCAAGCCAAAAGGGAAACGTTCCGTTTATCAATTTAATACGTGCTTCACTTAAATGCTCACACACGTGATTTTAAATGCATTAAAAGGCTATCGCCAGGACAACATATACTTACTTCTTTTAAGTCTTAATGCGAAAGTTTTCAAACAACGATAAATATTGAAATTACCGCTACAAATACTTTAATCATTTTTAAGTATTCAAAGTTACCGAACGAATCTTTACAATAAGACAAAAAATATATTAAATGACAACAAATAAATGTGCATATATCGTGGACACACCAGGTACCTGCGTTTGTATCCAATCAAAATTTTTGTATAGAAAATACATGCATACTACTGGACAATGATAAAAAATAGTTTATATCATGTATTGCCCATCCTCAATTATGTAATTTTTCCAATACAATAAGTAAATAAAACAAGTAAGTAAATTAAATTCGACTGCGGCCGAATCTTATATACTCATCGCCGTCATCGTAAAAAAGACTAAAAAAAATAAAAAAACAATTTTTATACTTTATATTATTGGGTAGGCATGGCTAATAATTTTATTTTTGTGGCATACAAGTGGAAATTTACACATCGTGTGTCTATTGCAGTTTAGGAGTAACGAGCAAAAAATAAGGAAGACAAGGATATTCTCAGTTTATGTTTTCTCTTCCTTTTTTTTTGTATGCCCAGTCACTCAAGTGACGTCGCTGTTCATGTAGTATGGTGTCGGTCGGAAAGAAATGCGGTGAGAGGAAGGGAGAGGAGGACTGGTGGTGTGCACAATCCCTAAGTGATGTGCCTCTATTGACGACCAAAGTAATCTCTATGGCATTGAGATTTGAAACCGCGAACACAAACTTGCTAGTCCCGATTCTTACTTACTCGGCTACTCGTGCTGCTATGTTGTACTGCAGACTTGTACTTTAGCGTGTTTGGACCATTTTCAAACTATTTCGTAAATTCGAAAGCGATGTTTTCATTTTGGCGCACGGGGTATCGTTTACCATAGACACCGCATATTTGGGCAAACGGACACGTGGACATATTTCTACAAATATAAAAATAAATTAGACATACAAATGCTTTAACTTTTTATTAATTATACATTGAAAGACACATCTGACATATCCTTACCTTTCCTTACTGAATTTGGTAATAATCAACTCCAACAATGCGATACAGAGGTTCCAAAGGATTTGCGAACGAGTGCTTAAAAACAGGGCTCGAAAAATGATGAAGGGATATAAGTCCCGTTAATTATAGGGACTCACAATTTATAGATATTTTTGACAAAAAAACAAGTAAAACAAGTAAAAGCGCTATGGCGGGCCATGGCCCACTATTAAATACTCTACCTACCATTATTTATATAACTTTTTGAAATAGGGATCACATTGGAAGTGGTCGACAAAGTCGCCCGATCCGAACTATTTTCAATAACGTACTTCCGTCAGTACAGCAAATTTCATCCAAATTTCTCAAAACTTTGCGGCCTGTAGGTTGAACACGCCAAACTAGATGGACTTGTACCTCGAGTGATGTAGGGTACAAATATTATAGGCGGGTAATGGCGACGGTTAAATGCTATGCATCGTTCCGGCTAATTCATTCGTCTTCTTAACAGAACTACAAATTACTCCCTTTCACTCGCTCGTATGGAGTGGGGCAAACAACAGATCTACGTAGTCCGAATTTGATACAATTAAGTTTTATGTTAAACTATGAACTAATTCTCATAGCAAAATATTAAAAAGTGGGGCTATTTGTCATATAAAGGCTTACTTTCCGTAAAAGCCATTCTATGGTAGGGGGTAAAGCCCATTCGATCAAATTTAATTTGATGAACTGTTATTACTAAATGCTTTTGGTCCAAAAATTTTGAATATTGCAAGTTTTTTTCATTGAAACGGCTTTTTCAAAATACGGCAATATATGAGGATTGGTCGCAAAAGTGGACTGATTCAATCCATCTCCAATAGCATGCGCCTTTATGTCACAATGTGCCGTGCACAGATATACATTGACAAGTTTTAAACAAGCAGATGGACAGACAGACAGAGAAACTTATGTGGATTCAGCAAATGGATTTAAATCAATCTGTATAATAAAAGTCTAAAAACATGTGTTTATCACAGATTCTTTCGATTTTCTATATTGATTTACAACATTTGCACAAATATCAAACAAGTTGACAGATGGATGGACAGACAAACAAGCTTAAATAGATTTAGAAGATAGCTCTGAATTGATCGAAAAACGAAAAGAGCCCTTCTAAGTTTTACATACGTGCAACCGCACAAACTTAATATACGCCCTCCACCGCGTGCAATGTGGAATGTAATCACGAAACTGCGCTTACATCAACGATATGTATAAAAATACTTACCATGAACCCTTGAGTATAGAAAATTTTATCTTGTCAAATAGTCAAGTTACACAATGCAAGCAATCCAAAGGAATTTTGTATGGGATATTTGACATAAAGCGAAAATCGGTGATGTATATCGGTGATCTATATTATTTGGCTCTTGATTCGATAATTTTCACAGTTTTCTCATTTTCAAAGTTTCTTCAAATTTCGATTCTTTCCTTTAAATACTGAACATACTGGACATACTTGCTTATGAATTTTTCGATTGGTGTCAAGCTGTAAAAGACTCGACATGCGCTGTGAATTATAAGTTACTGACAATAAAGTTTGCGAGTTTCAATTTTTTAGAATATCTTTCCCGAATTTGACCGGTTCTAAGGGTTGCGTTATCGTACTTTGAGGCTGTCTATCAATTCAAACTGCAAGAATCAAATGAAACTATGCCGATCAATGCAATAAGGAAAGTCGCAACAACAGACTATGCATACATGATGAACAACAACTTTTATGTGTCGACTTATCTAGATGACGGTCACGACATAACTCTTTGCTCCAACTAGGATAGGACCACTTCCTATCTCCTTCTCTTTTCCCACTTCTTTCCGACCGACTCTATATTACACATATAGGGAATATCTCCTGGATGATTATTCATCTTAGAAATGAATTGCTTTACTCTACCTTCAATGCTTATCCAAAGTTGCCGTTCGCTAAAGCAAAATCATAATAAAAAAATCGCTTGCATTTTTCTTTTTTTAACGCTTAACAAACTATCAAAAAATTACTTAAACATCCATTTTTACCTCTGCACACTTTATTACTTAATATGATTTCTTGTGGATCGTGATGATAACTTGTATGGCACACGATACCTATATTATAAAACAAAGAATAACCATAATCGTAAAATTTCATTCATACTCTACAACCCCAATATAATAACACGATATAACGCCATTTAACATTGATAACCCTTGAGATAGTAAACTTGTGTTTCAATATTGTTTGGTTGTAAGATGAGAGTGAAAGAGACAAACAAAGACGGGATAAAGGACAGCGATGATGAAAGTTTAACAAAGTTCTTAAAGAGAAATTCAGTGTTGTGGTTCGTCTACATTTGGTTTTTGAAAGAAGACCCTGAACACTACGCATATATAATATATAAGCAGCTATATATTATGTTGGTTTGGCAAAAAAGTAGTGTTTTTTTGTTTTTTTAAAGCTATTGATATGCACAACAAAATAAAGGAAAGGATGACGGAACGCTCCGAAATTTCTTTGTTGCCTACCTAACGTTATATACCTATATATGTACAGTAATTATGTCAGTGGAAAACTACCGAAAAGAAAATTAAAAACAAATACTCTTTGATGTCGTAATCTGATGTGGAAAGAAAAAAGCGATAGCCAACATTGCAAAGCGAAATAGTTATATATAGCTTATTAACTGAACAGTTGGCAGGAATTTAAGTGTGTAAAGAGACTAAAACCAAACAAATGAAAAATAATAAAACACGCAATTAAAAATTGGCAATAAACACACAACAAGCAATTATAAGGCCGTCGCTTAAAGGCGGTCTTGTTTAACTTTTAACAAATCATTAAATGTTAATCTCTTAGAAACTTAGTAGATGATGTTTGTTATAAGGATGTCAGCGACGACGGTGCAAATCGTATTCGAAAATTATGACTTGATAAATGCGGCAGCAATTAATAACTTTTGACAGTTCTCATTGAACATAACGGCAAACAACAGACATTATGCCTGAGGCTATAAGCAGTGATTTTAATCAGCAAAGAAATTGAGTGAAAAAAGGTTTTCTAATGGTTTAAGTTCATGTTATCAGAGAGCTCAAGCCAATGCAATTACTTAAAGTCCGAGTACTTCAAGAGAAACATCTTTAAGGGTTAGAGGAGCGGAAAGGGATGCAACACTTTAGGCTCTTAGAACCACACGCCAATAAGCAATTTGTCTCCATTTAACTTACGATAAGAAGCGGAAATTAGTTTGAAAGCAAAACAACCCCCATTCTATTTATTGTCGCTGCTAGCCTTTGATATTCATTGAAATTTATATGTTGTTACTTTTCCACAAGATTTTTATTTAATCATCAAAATCCTTTATAAATTTTTTCATCGTAAAGCTTTTTGAAGAATATTGAAATTTTTATTTTTTATTTGCCATAACCTTTAAAATGTTCTTAATATCTTTTTTGGTATTCTAAATAAATCACTATTTGTTCCTTTACCAATTTTTTCACCTTCTTTGAAAAACAAACTTTGACTTAATCTCCTGTAAGAAAACTTCTTTCTCTTGTTTTCTCCTCGGCTCATAAACGCTTGTGTGTGTGTTTGGCCTCTTTTCTTTAACTTTTATGTCAGGCTATTGTTTGCGATTATCAAGATTATTTTACGGTTGGCGCTATTTAAAAAAGGTTTCTGTTGTATTACGACCTTTCTATAAACCTTGAGATGGTTTTTATCTTTGTCCTTTCTTTTCTATGATATTCATTACTTGCTTATTAAATTTTTCCTGCGAGATAAACTCAAAAATATTCTCCAAAAACTCTCTACAAACAGGTTTGTCATGTAGAACTTTTACTTTAATAACTCATTTAATATGAGATGGCGTTTCTTTTGTTTTTTACTAACAGACGCGCAAAAGACCAATTTTTGAATATAAGGTGCACTAATCATTCGACGCCTAATAATCAGATTATTACAAAACGAATTAATTTGTAACAAGGGTTGTAATTGCAAGAATTACACAAATTCCTTAGTCAGCAACGAAATAGTTCACACTGATAAGTAAGTGAATTATAAATTCTCTTTATCTACTCTTAATTTACTGCTAAATCAAAATAGGATAGAGTGGTTATAAGCTTCTAAATATATCTTGAAACACTATAGTGGATCAAGGCCCTCCCTTAAATAACTTACACGAATCTACAGATATTCGTTACAGAGACTATTCACAATAAGAAGTGATATGAGAAGTGATCGGAAAATTGGTCCGATACGAATCATTTTCAAAAGCCTACGTCCTTGGGCCAAAAAACTTCAGGGTAACCTTCAGAAACGGAATTTTGACAAACGGACAACGTGCTTAGATCGACTCAGAAAGTAATTACGCATCGGTCGTTGTAATAAAATACGTGTCTATCTCAAATCCTTCTGAGTTGTTGCATATATCCGCATAAACTTAATATATCCCACAAATAATATAAGGTATAAAAATTTAAATAGTTTTGAATCAATAATCAACAGTCGAGAATACTATTTAGTGTAATATAACAGAGAGCAGATGGAAATTCTACCCATTAAATTTACCATTGTTAATTTATGCGGGGGAGCGAAAATATTTGTATATTTGCAGGATCATAGCCGTATCGAAACGCTCACCTTTTCGCGGCGCTCGCTATAAACGTTACCTTTTTGTTTGCTTTAAAGCTCCTATTATTGAAGGTGCTCGGCAAAGAAGGTTTTAAGGTTCACTATTTATAACCCAATAGAGTTTTCTCTTGGAAGCCTAAGAACAGTATCGGAAGAGCTTTCTCTTTCCTGCGAAAAGAGAACATTATCTTTTTCCATTCGGTTCTCCGCCGTAGATGCCAAATTCCAACTACGACGAGTTAGAGGGTTACAGCAAAGTTGGAAGTGTGTTGCGCGATAACGTCCTCGGAAGGAGAGAGGATAGTGTGCTGGATTGCGACGAATGAATCATCTAAAGGCAAGCGTGCCTCCGGCTGCTTACAGTAAGATAATACCCAAAGCTGTATTGCGTGACGTAAATCCAAGACACGATAAGTCTTAAACGTAGGTATTCACGGGACTCAGATTTCCCAAAGCAAAGTTGGTCTGGGTATGACAATGCACTTTTCATCAGATTACCGGGATGACTGGCTTCTTACGTGGTTGCTGGGTGCTGCTACTTCGGGGCTGTGGTTGCTCCAAAGTTTTGTGGAGCCATTAAACAATGAGGTTGGCGCTGACCAAGCTGGGGAAAATTGACCCACGCTCTTGTTCTCATATCGAATCTTAGACGTAGTAGGGCCTCCTTCAATAGGGATTGTTGTGCTCCTTGGGGGCGAAAGCTATCGTTTTTCAAATGGACTCGTATGCTTGTACATGACGTAAGCTTAGGCTTACGTAGCGGGTATTCACGTAAAACTCTTAAACACATCTTTTTTGTTTCGTACATTTTATCAATCCTTATTTGGGAGATAGCCCAGAGTATCTTTAACATCGAAAGTTTCAGAACAGAAACGAGTGCACTGTTCGCGTTTCGCGCGAGCTTTCTTAAAGCATCTTTATCGCAACTGCACTACTTTCCTGTCGGTTAGGCCTTGGTTAGGGTGATAATGTAAAAAAATGACAAATTTTTTTCGAAATGTTGGCTTGTGTTAAAAACGCAATTACTTTCGACTGAATTAACAAATGTTGCAATTTATTTTTTTGTAATTATCTGTATTTGCATGGAATGCCACCTTGCGCTCACCCTACAGTATAGTTTCAAAAGGTTGTATTCAGTTAAAATGGACGACTTTTTTCTTTACTACTAATATAATTTTTTGATCACTGCGAACGATTCGTCGTTGAGCCCAAAACCCGGACTAACGAAAATTTAAACATTGTCAGTTTTTACAGAAATTAAAAAAAAATTAAAGTATTCCCAGGAAAAGGTTTTGAATTTTTCGGTGATTCCAAATTAGGCGAGCTTATTCAGCCGTTGTTTCTTTTTTAAAGTGCGTTGCTATCTACACAGAGTTACGGCATGCGAACCCGAAAAACTGGTGCACGCTGAGCAGCTTATTACACATTTTACGATTTTTGCCGAAGAACTAAGGACTTATTACGAAAATAAAATCTTTCAAGAATGTCTTGCTCTTCAATTGCCGACTGATTTCTCACCTCAGAACTTCGCAACTGAGCAATACTGCAACTTAACTTTACACAATTACTATAAGGTATTCAGATAAAACTTTAACCACTGACTTAATCCATCGTCCCTGCGCATATGTATAGATTTTCAGATAAGCATTTTCCGATACCAAGATCATTACTATAGCTGTAGTTAGGAATAAAAATTTTACGTATTTAATGCTTTGCCACTCATTAGAAATAATAATCAGTAAAATCGAATAAAGTATTATTTTTCCCATTGAAGTGAAATCAAAACCACAAACTGTTATTACCTGACTTTTTATTATATAAAATTAATTAAGTTAAGGATTAAAATCTTATCATCAAATATCAGTTAATTAAAAAATATATGCATTCAATCGCAATCGCAAATACAAATTTAATAACATTCATGACAACTACCCCCTTAAGCAACACGAGTGCTGTCACTTTTTCGCATACTTCCTAATTACAGATTCCAAATAATTACACAAATAGCGCGCTGCTACAACAAAAACTGTTCAATTTTCCGCATATTAATTGAATAAAAGGGAAAAGTGATATGATAACCAAAAAAATCGTGTCTACATTTCTGAAATTAAAAAAAAAAAAAAAGAAAAAAGGTGAGCAAAATAAGAGAAGGAGTGAAAAACGAGATGTAGATAACAAATTTTAATTGAATTAATTTGAAAGGTATTATCATGCATAAATACATGTGTGTATATAATGTGTACGATTAAATTTATCAGTAAATTTTATGGCAGACACAATAGCGTTGAAACTTAATATCAAAATATTATGAAAATGGCGTAACAAAGACAATAAAAACAATGAGAAGACATACAGACAAACACACAGACAGACAGACAAACAATGAACGTATCCAATAGTATTAGTATGATCTAGAATGCAATGAAATACTTTTAAGCCCAATTTTAATGTAAAGAGATAATACTTTCTCTTGCTTAGATGAACTTTAGGGTAATCCGCTTTTAATTATCAGCGGAGCATAACTTTTACATTAAGAAAATTTTAGGAAAAATTATTATTAATTCATTCCCTATTGTGTAATACATAGTTTGATGGGAGGAAATGCACAAATAGGAAAACAATAGCTTGGGTTTGCAAAATGAAAGCAAAGGGCCTTCTTTTCAAAAAAAGAAAAAAGAGAACTTGAGACTAATTTCAGGTATACACTGCTGGTAAAGCTGTTGACTACGTAATACACGATATTTGTTAAGCGAGGTGAAATTATTTTGAAAATCGTGCCACAAAAGCAACAACAACAGAACAGGAGAGCACAAACACTCTACAGCACTTTGCTGAACACTAGGATTTTATGAATTTGAAAAGTGCTTTAGCGGCAACAACGACAACAACTTGGTAAAAGCCGGCAAAGTGGTTATGTGGTAAAGTATACAGCAGCGTAGAACTTCATTTGCACTAAAGTTTTTAACTCTTGAAACCGACAACAACAATTTGTTCTGAATAACGCAGAAGAGGAAAATAAAATAATGAAATGAACAATAACAATAAGCTGGCCTTTGCATTACAATCACCTCCTAGCCCGAGACATCGTTGTTCTCATCGAAATAAAATTGTATGCCAGCTGGTTATTAACGGCTGTTGGTGTATATCAAGTTTTGCTTGCTTTTATATTAGACTCATAGTGCATCTCTACCTGCGAGGGTGCAGGTGAAGATGTGTACATGCTTGTTATGTAAAATACTTTGCAACAGCTCTTTAGAGGTGTTCTACGGTACATGCAGTGTATTGTCCTAGTTTCAAGAGAGAGTTTTCTCCATTGTTTTTTTTTTGTTCTTCTTCTTTTTCTCTTAAAGTAAAAAATAATTTTTGCTTTTATGTTTGCTTATATTTAGCTGGGGCTTAACCACTCAAGCAACAATGATAATAATCAACCAGGAACAACAACAGCCATAACTGACAGGCTAGTAACCTTTAGTAACCATAAGAGAACAAAAAAATTTTTTTGAGACAAGGGAATGAACACAAAGCGATTTGACCGGTTGTGTTGTGTGGCCTATATTGCCCTTACATGCCTTCATTTTGCTATTTTTGGCATGTATCTCAAGCATATGCACCCAGACACATATTGTGAAAAATTCCAATAAAACCATTAATTAAGTTAATAAGATGTGGGAATATGCTAAGCGAACATTGTGACGGCATTGGTTGAAGGAATCAAAAACACAAATATTTAAGGAAAATTTATATCACCCGTCAAAGTGAAATCTTTATAGAAAAAGCTATGATGTATAGAAAAAAAGGCAAATTGTGATGGCATCAAGGCTTCTCTAATGAACCGCAAACAGACACACCTTGAGTTGTTATTGAGAAGATACACACTCTGAAATTTAGCGGCTTCACCTGCACCGTACTAAATATAAATATGTACCTAAGTTACTTACGATCTGTTCGCTATTTTTCAATGATTTGTAGTCTTTTGAGTCTTTAAACATAGTTAACAGTTCATATATAAATAAATAAATTTATAAATAATATGTACACAAATACAGGTTTATATGCACACAGTATACAATTCGTGTAATATGTAAGCAGCATAGCAAGAAGTATAATAGTTTGAAACGATATAAACAGAACAATGGAAAGGTGCCACAAATTGAAGATGTGAACATAAAAATATTAAGAATCCCTCCGCAAAGTTTTACCTCTGAGTAAGGGATAAGCAAAAAACATTGTATGGGTTTTTAAAGGAAATTTTTATGCTCTTTCTTGAGGGTCTACGGTAGTTGCAATCGTTGCCTGTCGTTGAGGATAATATGTCTCAATTCTTTCGCTTGGTCGCTGTCAACGTTCATTATTATTAACATTCGCAGATATAGCATATCATAATAAGCATCGATCGCAAAACAAAGCAGAAAGAAAGTTTTTGCTTGTCTTGTGAAGAACCTTTGACCCAGCCCAATCCTTGGCCAGCCTTATGCTGGCCCAGAATATCTCTACGTTATGGGGTATACGCTCCGTACTGATGGGCGTTATAAACAAAGGAAACCGAATGCTTTCGAGTGCATACACTATTATGATACATGGGCAGTTTATTCCATCCTGCTGCCAAAGCAGTGCCATTACACGTAAATTATTCTCGTCACAGATCTCGATCTATATAGTCATAGAGGCCTATTCAATTGCTTTTAAGGAAATGTTGTTATCTTAAATGATATCGTGGAGAATTACCATGTACTTTTTCGGTGATACGTCGCCTAATACGAAGAGCACCTTGAAAATTAAAAAATGCGATTGCCCCAGCTTTTCGATGCGTTTGCTACTTTTTACAGTTTTCGATGCTTGCAAGCCAATGCTCTCTGTAGATATGTGCATTAAAACTTTATGCGCGACTACCAGAGTTATAAATCAACTCTACGCGCCAATCATTAAGTGGCATTTGACATGTCACGACCGCGACAAGTTTTAGGAGGACCCAAAATCATCCCTCGTTTTGCACTTATACTATTCTCTGGGGTGTCAGTTTAGGAAGTAATATCACCATCCGATTTTTTTTCTGTAATTTTTTTGTTGGCTTTAATGCTCCTTAAGTTATCGATATTTTACGTGGTTCGAAAAGTCAACTTGCGGTTTTATAACGCACTATTGGTGTATGCTTTGATCGATTTGACTCCTATGTCCAAGAATTTCCACTATCTTTACCGAGTTTGAAACGGATGTCTTAATTTTTACCACCAAGAGAGGACTGCAGATATTGCAGATATCACACGGACGAAAGGGCAAACATGCCTAGATTGATTGAAATGTTGTTACTGATGAAGAGTGTACATATCCTACAAAATTTCCGAATGTAGCAACTTGTTTTGGAAAAGGATTTAAGTAAGTCTGAGGCAATCTTTTTCGAATCAACTGAGCTTCTGCACCTTCCCCCTCTTCTCCGAGTAACACAACTGAGATATATACGTAGGAACACAAAGTAAGTTAAATAATGAGAAACGTAACCAAAAACGGCAAGAGACCCACATGCATTCAACTAATCAACGAGAAAGCACACTGTGTGGGAAGAGATAAGAGATATTATTCAGCGCAGCCAGCTGATTAGACTAAGTAGCACCCGGGAATAGTATTGATATGGTAGACGTACGTGAATTAAGTATAGCTCATATGAATTAACAACTGGGCTGTGAACTAAAGCACTAAGCGCCTCATGTTTGATCTAATAAATCGCCTTAGTGCCCTTGATATGCACTGGTATTTACTCCAGAACCCACACGAAGCTTACAAAACTGTCATTAAAGCAGAAATTGATATTGAAACCCAAATAGCGGTTTAACCTAAACCCTCCCCACCCGCTCGTTTCTATTAACACATCTACGAAAAGTAATCAGTGCGTCCGATATAAGACTCCTAATACCATTAAAAATCTGCTTGAGAATCCCGTTCAAAGTCCCCCAAAACCTACCTGTGAGCGGCATATTCCCTTTGTATCGTCTCCATTACTTATTAGCGACACGTGTCCTGCTTTTTATTGTCTTAGCTAGCTACTCATTAGTGACGCGTCCATATGATGAGTAAGGGTTTAACTTTTCTCTATTATATCTTAAAAAAATAGATTAATTATTGCCGACTTTAGCACGCCAAGTTAATTGAAGCAATTTAATCTTTTGGTGTTCCTGAATGTGCTGAAGAGATGAAGTTTCTCTAAATACTGCTGATTGTATTGTCCTTCTTTCCATTAGTCGTTATTTTAAATTGGAATTTTTATACAATCGTTAATTCCTTCCCTCTTTTAAATTTTCCAAAGAATTAAACTCTCTTTTTTTTTGTAATTTTCTTTAAACGATTGCTTATTTTAATGTCATTTGATATTAAATCCCATAAAAGAGAAAGACCAGGGAAAAGCTGAAAGAATGAAAGAGAAAATTCTCGTCACCTCTAGTCCACCTTGCATTATATATATATATATATATATATATATATATATACATACGTACAATAGCTCAACGTTGTCACTTGCTATCATATTGAAAATTTTATCGACTGTGAAATAGTTTTTCGGGGTGGCGACAGACACGTCGTTGCTCATGAATTTTTCTTTATCCTTCACTACGACGATGGCGTTAGAACGTTGCATAGAACGCACTCTTTGACCTCAATTCGGGAGAGGAACTAACATAATAGTTCAAGTCCTTTTTTCTTTCTCTCTTTTTCTTTCATTTGCAAAATGTATTTTAAAGGTTTTTGCGGAAAACGTAAAACATTTTAAGCCACGACAATAACAATAAAGTAATTGAAATTTGCAATCTAAATAATACCCTGCTTAGTTATATAGTACTGCGGCTATATCATGGTAATGTTAAATCGTCAACTAGTCTAATATTCTGCAATAAATTCTGGACCATTATCATCATATTTCAATTAGTGTTAATATTGAAATGATTGCATTTCAATTAATGCAGTTGTACAACAAAAATATTATTTCACCAAAGCTTAAGAATAATAACACAATAATGGTAACCACAATAAGGTGGTTGTTATTGTTGTATTATTACAAATGCATAAATATTTTAGGTGTATGTCCATTGGGGATACGAACATGCAAACATACACTTATGCATGCATGCAGATGTAGAAACGTTGATATACACATAAATTTATCAATATGTTTAATAATGCATGTCAGGGCTTGTGAAAATTATTATAATAACTCTGAGATTGTATATATGCATGTGTATAGTGCATGGATTTATACATAGTATGTATTATACATTTTCATATATTCCAACCTGGATTTGCATTCAAATGTTCGTTTATAAATGCGTTTAACCAGGTTGGCTTACTTTTCTATCATAAGATAGAAAATCAATAATTTTAAAACGGCTGCAAGCTGAATATGAATATTATAGACGTGACGTTAGGGCGACCCGTAAAATTCTTTTTTTCGCGTAGGCAATCTGCTCGTTGAAGTAATTGATTCTGTCCAGCTCTACCAGTACCAAAAAAAGTTAAGCGTCTATGCGTTATAGATGTTCTTAGAATATAGCGGTTAAAAAACCTACGTACTTATGTATGAAATCAGACTAAATATTTGTAATTTAAGTCGGTTGAATTATCTCAACAATTCTCTGTGGAAGTCAGACTAATGTCATGTGCAAGACTTGGACAATGCCGTCTTTGGGAAGCAATGTATTCTCTTCCACATTCTCTTCATCGTCCGCATTTTTCATATTTGTTTCGCAATTTTTCACAGAGAAACGCCCTAGGAATGGGCACAGTAAGAAGTGAAAAATGAGACTTAGTTTCGATAGTCAGTCTTTAAAAAATGTTTAGTAATTTCTATGCCTGGTTCTCTCTTTCGAAAAAATTGTACTCATTGTACTGTCACGGAATTCGTTTTTCTCGATATTGTTCGTGTCACTAGATCGTGCAAATTCTTTTTAAGAGAAATACACTTCCACGTTGTCACTCCAAGATTCTTTTATTTACGATTAATTTCCTTAAGAGTAGGATTATTCACAATTTATTTTTGCCAATACTCTCGACTTCTCAACTCAAATGTTCTTTTTCTACTATCTGTTTTTGTCCGGCTGACTCTGCCTTCCCCATATAGTCTATTTATACACTTTCTTCACAAGCAGATTACTATTACCTGCGTTCATGGCTTCATTTTTAATCCATTAATCTGCTTTTCCGTGTGTGTACTTGGGTTTTCCCTCTCCATGGAAATTATTATTAGGAAAATCAATTAGTTGGAATGAACTGGATTGGGATTTCCGTGACAATACAAATACGACTGCCTATGACTATAATGCACAACAGACTCCATCCCAATTTTTTGGGCATTTGACAAAAAAGTATCAAGTCCGGGTTTCTTGACCAGCCTCTTTGCCTTATACGACTGTCCATCTCTCTCTATACCTCATATAATATGGTCCAGCGCTCTATAATAAGTTCCAGAAAAATGTTTACATATTAAATTCGAAAATAAGAATTGTTCGCTTACATTTGTCCCCAAGTTGAATATCGCATGTAACTCATTCCTCCTGTACACTTTTCTTGGAATAATGACGCGATGTTGTTTATAGATTATTGCTGTTGATGTAATTACTGATGCCACGCTAAACGTTTTCTTAATACAATTATCTTGTGATAGGCATTGTCATCACAGTTGCAAAAAAACATTTTTTTGCATTTGTTTGTTTTTAACGTATTATCTTTTTTTATTGTAGATTACAATAAGACTAAAATACAAGAAAAGATGAAATGAATTTCGTTATGTTTTCTTTTTCTCGTTATTACTCCTCCATAATTTCATCGAACGCAATAAATAAAAATACTTAAAAAAATCATATATGGATGTGGCCGAATCGATTGTATTCATCATCTTTGTCTTAAAAAGACCTGAACAAAATTTCCGGGCTCTATAACTTTGGTGAAATGAGGTCTTTTGTTTCAATTCCTGCGCACTAGTCAGTTCTCATTGAGTAAACTCAAAGGTAAATTGAATATATTACTTGACAGCAATTTTTGGGTCCAAAGATTTTTCATTCGATAGTAAGGAAAATGAATACTTCATCGACAATTGTATACTCACTACTTCTCACTTTTTACAGATAATCAGCCGCTATCGAGCTTACTCGATGCCGACAGCTTTGAACGAACGCCAGACATTAAGCATCCACCATACAATGTATGTAGTAAGAATGCTCGTTGTATATGCTGTATGAGTAATGAACAAAAACCTACAAATTTTAGGGTCCTTAGCTTATGTTGTACTATAGGTGTGTCCTTTGGGTGATTCGAACCATTTTTAATAGCGTGGAATTCTAATCTATGCAACCTACATGTTACTTTTCGCGACCGGTAAAATATTTTTGCCATGTATATTAGGCAGATCAGCCAGACGGGCAGACGGACACAATTAGATCAATTCAAAATTTTAAACTGATCAAGAATACTTATATTCCGAAGTTTCCCATCTTCCGGTACTAGCAATAAAAATAACAAAAAATTTAAATGAAGAGTTTTTTTTATTAGGCTCAATCAAAATGATGAACTCAAAGCATTATTTTCGTCACTAGCAACGTTCTTGAATTGAGCTATCGACATTTACGTACACTACAACGGTATGTGTTCCGATTTTTGAGTATTTACTATCCACAAATTGAGCAAATTGAAGATGTAAATTATTAAGCCAGCTTTCACAAGTGTCTGCAAATAACCAGATGGCCATAGTGAACCGTTTGGTGATAAAATACTGAGAACTTGGGTTTACGCCCGCACTGGATAAAATTGTAATTACACTTGACGAAAAGTGCAAGGGAAAAAATAATTGCGAGTATACTTTTTTGGAAATTAGAAACTATTCTATGTAAAGACACTGGGCTTGGCTTACGCGACTTGTTTCTTCTAATTCTTCTTCATTCCATTCTAACTCCTCTCCCGAAAAGATGTTATAATCGCAGACACAGAAATAAACAGCCGTCATTAATTTCATATAAAATATGAATACTTCTAAATGTCCAAAACCATTTAGATAAAATAGATATTTGGCACTAGCCCCTACTGTGACCACACATCGACGGCAATCAAATTAGAATAGAAAAGTAACAGTAATACTCCGAGGGGAGATAAGGATATAGAAGAGCGATTGAAAAGAGTAAAAAATGTAGTTTTAAGTGCTATTCTAATATTACATTCATTTTATAGGCATACACGTATTTAAGAGTTTGTTTTTCTAGATACATACCTACAATGTGTGCCGTCATGAAAGTGTTCGTGTGGATGTATAAGACGCAAAACACAATTGAATTGCGTGCAGTTAATTGCTAAAAGGGTGCTAAACCTACCACATTAAACTATTTATTAACTTCATACTGTTGCTATTGCCACTTACATGCATATATGCGTGCAACATCTATGTACAAACCGTGTACTGTGTTTTAATAGGCATAAGTGTGCATGTCTTTACGACCGTCTGTCTGTTAGAGTTTTAGTTCTATTTGTTTAATTCTCAATTTACAGTTCAACGCATTTCAACCATTGCACAGAATGAATTTTCATTGCCTTTAATTGAAACTAATGTCTGTACGTTCAACGTTCATATTGTATCCCTGTATAGTTAGTTAACTCGATTTATTAAATATTTATTTGTTGCCACAACAAAAACGAAGGTGTGAGTTGAACTCTTAGCGCACATGAAGACTTCGAAGGTAATAAATCACTTTCAAATGAATAAAGTTTTATTTAAATTATAACTCATACATACTATCATAAAAAAAAAAAATTCGCATTTTTCGTATAACTTACATACAAGGTTGGCGTTAAAGCAATTGTCGGTGTCACTACTTCATTTACGCTGGGAATAAACTACAAAATATTCGATTATATATACTATCCATCCTGGCGAAGCATGATGAACCTGTGCCGTATTTCTTATAGCACATATAGATTTGCACGAAACTTTAAGCAAACATAGTTGGTGGAAACAAGTCAGTCACTCTAACAGTACTTCAAACTTCGAAATAAATAGTGACCAAGCTTAGGCGGATGCAAAGTTCTCCGCTTTCATAAATTCTTATTAATTACAAAAAGCTACGAAATTCCGTAGGATGCCCTTACAATTTCTTAGTGATTTGTCATTGTATGATATATTTATTTCAATAACCAAGAGAGAGAGAGAGATGAATAACGTGGTCGTTTGAAAACTGTGGCGATAACTATAAACTTTTCTTGATATGCTTTACTTTTCAGTACGGTTTATAGTTATTCAACATATTTGAATGTAATAGCTTTGAATTGTAAAGGAAGCTCACTTATTCTCTTTAGTTTTGATTGGTTGGGCGCTACGGATTTCTTCTTATTCTTTGGAAATCCAAACACGGAATCTTTTAGCAGTACAAAAACCCATTACCCAATTTGCAATTCTTCGGCAAGACTAGTTTATACGCGAAGTTTTTCAAGAGAATTTATGTAAGGTATCTTCCTCATCTTCCCACGATCGATAAGAAAATTTTTCATCTCTGAGGGAAAATGGTTTGAAGTTTTCTTAAGAAAGTGTGGTATATTTACTTTCAATTCATTTACATAGATCTTGGCAGAATTCGATTATTTGTCTTAAGCTGATGAAGTTATATCTTTATATGACTATATAGTTAAATATCCAAGAAACTAAAGTACTGAACAGTGTTCTAGTTCAGCTAAGAACATAGCATAACTTCTGCGAAGCAACGCTAGATAAATTATACTCGCCAATTATATTAAATTATATCACGACTTTTAACATAACATAACATAACATTAACAATGAAAGCGCGTTGGGAGGAGTTGATTTTATAACATGAACTGAGTCAAATATTTGGCTGTAGAGAATTTCATAATTCAATCTAAAGTGGCTCAGCTTTATTAACTGATGGCTTCTTACGGGATCAAATGTGACATTGAAGGTGATTTCATTCAACAAGGTTGATAAGCCCGTTTATCAACTTTATCGAGAAGAATATTTTCACTTAAATTTTTTCTTTTTTTGTATTAATGTTACTAACGGGTCCCGTTATAAATTCCTTAAGATGCAAAGCAAGGACAGTTTTTGAACCGGTTAAGTTGAATTGATTGAACACACCAACCCTATCTTGGCAGCATATTCCAATGTAAGTCTTGGTAAGATTCAATAGACTGTTTTAATAATGTCAGTTGTCGAGTTGTTGAGGAAAATTTAATACGTCCTAAGAAGAAGTTCGCTTTACTTATGGACGATTCAGGATGCGGATTAAACCTAAGGGTGCTATCAAAAGCAAACCTAAATCATGAGCCATTTCTATATGCTCCGGCTTATTTGAGTATATAATGCGGTCCATCTCCAAAGAGATAATTTCTTATATTTTTGCAATTTTAGTGTTAAGGAGTTGACTGATCACCAAGTAACTAATTTATTTTAGTCGGCTTGAAGCACTCTGGCACTATGTTGAGTGTTAACAGAGGTATCCTACACAACCAATAAACCAAACTTCACATATCACTTTATTAGCCTAAAAAATCACCTTTTTATGAGTCCCCTTTTTAGGAGGTGGAACGTAACGAATATGTTCGATTTAACGATCCAGCTTAATCTAAGATAAACTCAAAGTATAAGGCAGAAAAATCTCCGCGATATCTGAAACTCAAGAATACTTACTTTCTTGCCAAGCTAATATACATAATCACAGATATGACATACGGACTAAGTTATTTATTTTACACATATTTCGAAATTTCATTAATTACAAACTTGGATATAATTTATAATAAAAATAATAGATTTGCTTGTGAAAAATGAAATGCAAAAATACCTCGCCTTCCTATAATTTAATATAATGACAGTTGTGGATACTTTTCGTTAAAAAGGAATTATATCAACTTAATAATCTGGAAAATTGTTAATAATTCGATGAAAAGTTTCTCGTTAGTAAATTCAATTAAACACTGTAATAATTGATGATGTCTTTATGAGTTTTTGAAAAGAAAAGGTTTCATTTTGCAATGCGAATGAAGAGTAAGCGCTGACAAAACTTTCTTTTAATATCACAATCATTGTCGAACAAAGGAAATCAGTTGAAAATGTAAAGAACTTCAATTTTGTCTTTAATGACACTTTTGCGTGTTTGAACACAAATAAATGCTGCTTAGCATGCATTACTGTCAGCGACAAGGAAATTCAAAAACGTAAAAAAAGATTAAATTTATTACTTATTCTGACATATTCGAAAAAAAAGAAAGAATAATAACGAACTGTATTGAAATGTTATATAAAATATGTAGAGAAAGAATGAGAAGAGAGAATTATGTGAAATCCTGTACCAACTGTCGCTAACATTAAACATCTATCGTATTCAATATGCGAAAGGAGGGAACCTCAGGTAACGACAAAAATTCTGAATGAATAAAAGTCATTCCGTCGCGAGTGAAGCATAGTAGCAACTTAGTTTTATTATTTTTTTTTTTTTTATTTCTTTTCCTTTGTGATATTGAAAATATCACAAACTGACAAAAACATCTGCTAAGTTTTATTTACGTTTTTCAAAATTTTTTCCTACACTCTAAAAGAAGATAGATATTTAAGCTGCTGTTCCATTTACATGTGAACCGTTCATTTCAAAAATAGCTTAAATTTATTTTAAATAAGTAACCTTTCAATTGCTGTAATATTTATAAATGTATCAACATTATGTATTTGTTTTAATGTTTTTTTCGCCATTAACAAGCTGCAAACATATAAGCAAACATATATAATTTTATTATTTATTTTTTACACTTTATAATTATTTATACACCGATGGAAAATACGTAACCATTTCATCAAGGTTTTTGTTTTGATTAAATTTTAAAGACTAATCATATAATCATATTAAAGACATATGATGTACTTATGTGTTACAAGATATACAAATAAAAAATTATAATATATATATATAATTTACAATATATAATATATAATAAATAAATATATATAAACAAGTAAAAACGCTGTAGTGGGCCATAGCCCACCATTGAATACTTTGCGCCACCCTTCTTTTGAAAAGTCATAATAAGGGAAATGATCGAAAAACGAACGCAAGCATTTTAAATAGCATTCGTCCCTGGTCCAAAACAGGCTAAAGCACCAAATTTCATCAAAATATATCAGAAATTGTGGCCTATGGATTGAACATGCATGAACCAAGATGGACAGACATGCTTAAATCAACTAGAAAGTGATACTGAATACATCGGTATAATAGAAGGTGGCTCTATCTCAAGTCCTTCTGGGCGATGCATACATCCGCACAAGCTTCACATAGCCTTGATGAGTATAAATAGAATAAATTTATCAACCAAAAAGAAAACTATACACATATAAAGATGAATTTTTGATCAAGCTTAATGTAGGCCGAATATTAACTGCCTGTTTAAATTTGGACAGGCGT
Organism: Glossina pallidipes; assembly: GCA_000688715.1. Lineage (NCBI taxonomy): Eukaryota > Metazoa > Arthropoda > Insecta > Diptera > Glossinidae > Glossina > Glossina pallidipes. The sequence goes on along the minus strand of KK499765.1, from coordinate 3,890,415 downwards.
GTGACAAAAGCAGTTCCCAACTGACACCGAATGTTACCTTGGCGAAGAACACACATATCTTATCAGTTTTCTATTGAGCATTTTTTGGTGCCATGAACGTGAATACAATTTTAGAATACCTGTGTTCTTTAATATGTTTATAAAAATTAGAAGTGAGTGTACTTTAAATTAAATAAACTTAATCCATTTTTCATAAGTAAGTTATATCAATGCATACGAGATATTCGTGACCAATTTTGCCGCTATGATAAAATATTAAAAGGTGGACAAAAATATTTCATTCGTCTTGTCTCCGATAGCTTAAATCTTTAACCACAACATTTCAGAAAATGAAAAGACCCGTACGGTGTAGAAATTATATTTATATTGTTTATTTGGCATATAAAATAAAAGGAACAGATGAAAGAGAACTTATCGAAAATGAATACAAAAGCATTCAGGTTTGTAAGGCGACCTTAGACGATGTTTGATATTGTCGTGGCTAACTTTTTCGATTTTTGTAGAATAACTTCGCGGAAATTTATATCGTATATCTGTTGTAGTTTATGAGCAGCGACCAAAGGACATGGAAGCGAGGACCTTCACAGTTTTGGTTGTATAGACGTGTTCTTTGACCTGTTTGGCCATTTGTGAATATGTAGACGACATTTTCTTTTTTACGGAAGTATGTGTACCACGGACGGATGAACAAAAAGGCGGATAGTTGGGCAGACGAACAGACAGAAATGCTTAAGCGCATGCCGAATTTGAAACTGGTCGAAGACTTATATATTTTATGGGTTTTTGAACGTTGTTTCTGCACATTATGAAAGTGTTGAAAAACAAATTACATTTTGATACACTATAATATTGGGCATGGCATGGTCAATTTTTCGCATTGTTGTGCAGGTCTTGCAGCATCGTCGATAGAACATATATGCAAGCAATGAGAAAAGAAATAACTTTTTATTTCTTTTGAAAAACACAGGCGTTCTCGATTGGCCAGGTACTATGAGCATGCCATTCGACCGAACTGATCCATTTCCAATACTAACCTGTGTGGAAGAACTTCCAGCTTTATTTTTGCTGCCAGGAGAATGTTTACACAAACATTGCACAAACGCATGTGCATGTGCATATGTGCTTTGCGGAATTTCTGAAGTTTCCTTCTGTGTATTACAAACGTTTCGACGAATTGAATATACCTCTAATCCTACAGGGATAGGTATAAAAATATTTTGGACTTTCTAACACAGTATCGCATCATTGTCGCATCATGATTTTTATAGGCCTATACACATCGAATGAAACATGGTGTCGTCTTAACTGCTTCTTTACTGTATGTTACTGTATTTTAATAATAATTAACACCCAAAAGGAAGCTTCAGAGACCATACAAAGTATATGTATTCTTAATCAGCGTGAAATTCTGAATTGATTAAGCCATGTATGTCGGTCCAGTTGTGGCGTAATCTGCAGACTTGTCTCCTCCTGATTAGCCCCCGTTCAAGTCGACGCAGATATATTTAGTAGATCAACGGCTGAGCAAAGTTGAAGATTTCCGAAAATGGGTCGATATCAATTTCGCTTCGAAATCACTGAGAATAATGATGAATAGTTCGATTGTGATCTGTTTGTATCAAGTAGCCTTTAATTAAATTTGTTTCCGTCGGAGTTAATAGTAATAATTAAATTTGACTTCCATCAAAGATTGTACAGAATTTATCAGTACATCTATTACGCACTTTATTCTTCTATTCAAGCGAACTATGTATTGCTTATAGTACGACGCCCTTTATGGATACTACATACACACTTTACTGACAAATATTCTGCTTCTAAATGCACCTTGCAGCGAATATAACAAATTATTCTTTATATTCAGACATTTCCTTTGATACATGTGCATTTAAAGTGATTGCACCAAATTCAGAGATTCTCAACCAAAGTTCTACGTTGTGTATAACTTTATGAATTGTTAAATATCTTGTGAAATTTTTTTTTCATAAGTAATTTTTATATCTCCAACTAGGAGTATGTCAGATTTTCAAACGCTTGTAAAACATTAAAATATACATCGGAAGCCTCAGCTTGAACTATGAAACTAAATTAGTTTTCTTTGCTTAACAAATTTTTCTTACCGCTCTCGAAGATTGAAAGTTGACTAACTCGGCCGAACCGTTTAGACAAAATATGTCAATATCGTTCCCAGTTTGTTCAAATTCAGTCAGTGATTTTGCGCTTTATTCTCTTATCAAATGTAGTTTATAGACAAGCGATGAATAATGAAATATTCAAGTAAAATACGCTTCTTGGTCCTCAAGCATTCGTAAATATTTTTAACGAAATTAAGAAACTGACACATGTCTGTAAAATGTTCTAAAAATATATCAGTGAAAAATCTTTTTACACAAATCAAAACAAGTAAAAAGACTACAATGGCCCTCTGCCCACTATAAAATACTCTACACCGCCTACATAACTTTTTGACATAAGGCGTTATATGGAAGGCGGTCAAAAAAGTGGTCCGATCCGAAGCGTTTTCAATAGCGCTCATCCAAGCTAAGACATGTCAGTATATCAAATATCTCAAAAATTGCGGCTTGCAGGGCAAACAAAAAAAAATAAGATGGGCAGAAGGACAGACATGCTTAAACCAAATCAAAAAGGGATTCTGAATAGATTAGTGTAATACAAGGTCTACCGACATCAAGTCTTTCTGGATATTATATTCATTTGCACAAACTGAATATGTCCTTTTACCACAAGTGGTTTAGGGTGTAAAACTCTTTTTGTCGTATCTGTGCGTATTACATGGGATATGTGAAGCGAAAATATCTCTCTGCTGTTGTTAGGCCTCTTGAAAGAAAGTAAAGTTATGATACTGTTTAGAGGAAAAAACTCTGTTCGCTGAAGATGGCCCAGGTTAAGATTCCACTGCGTACGCTGCGATTTGATCACATATAAATCCACTTTAATGACTTATACGGTAACACTTATACATTGTCAAATAAATTAATTATTAATAAAAATATCTAGAATAAGTATGACCTTGTACACAATAATAAACATAATGAAACGACATATAGGGACATGTGATGACAAATTGTCAGCGATAGCTGAATATGCCACTTTACCAAATGGGCGGTAGCGGTAACATGATCTGAAACTTTATCTTATTTGTCTTCTTACATTTAGGTCGAAAATCAAATCCGCCGAGATTGAGCAACAAAACTCGAAAAGTCGGTTGATTTCGATAACCAACAGGAAGGCTAAAATTCTAAATAAATCCTAAATGAAATACGCATTTAACGACTCGCCTTAAATTAATTTATGAAAAATCTGTTAGCGCCGACTTCAGTCACAGGTTCACCGAAACCATGTAGTTTTGGCATTTCTGATAAGTACTCCTTGACGACATAAGCAAAAGTATGAAGTCATTACATTTTCATTTTTTGTATGTAATTGCGAACAAAAAACTTTAAACCACTCGTTCTCCGTCGTTCTCTTAAAACAACTAATGGTTTATTTAAGCAAATTATAAAACTTTCTTCTCTTTTCTTAAGAAAAAAAAATGTGTATATAAGAATTTACTAAAACCAGATTATGTTAATCATAACGTATGTTTTTGTATTTGTAACTGACATGTAAGCAACGCACTGCACTGCGTACAGCTATAAAGCCATAAAATATGCAATGAATTTCTGTTTTTTATTTCGTCTTTATATATAATCTTGGAGATAGGAAGTGGAAAAGAAACACTCTTGTTATCATACTTTATTGCTTGGTTTATGTTTTTGTATAATTTTTTGTTTTATTTTCATTTTTTTCTTTTATTATTATTATTATTTTTATTATTATTTATAATACTAACGAGTATAATCTAGTGCTTGCTTTAGTGTATGTACGTACACATATATATGCATATTAAACGACTCCAATAGAAGTATAATATGGGTATTTCTATACGCTTTTGCCATAAGTAAAAAATTGCGAGTTCCGATTTACTAAAGAATCCATCTTTTAGCCGTTAAGGCTGAAGGATTATTTGCGGATTTGGCTTATCTTGAACTTTTCTTCGTAAGATAAAAAATGTGGTTTTCATGTGCTCATTTCCGAAGACTTGCACTGCCTAGCACTAGTTAGTTCTTTTTTATACCTTACACCACTTTTGGTACAGAATATATTAAGTGTGTATGTAAAACCTAGAAGAGCTTAAGGTAGACCCACTTGTTATTACACCGATTATACCCACTTTTTGTTATGCGCTTGTCTGTCCGTTCGATGTCTGTACGTCTAAATTTGTGTTCAAGCTACACGTAACAATTTGCGAGCTATTTTGATGAAATTTGATACATTGACATGTGTTGATCCAAAAACGCATGTTATTCAAAATTTTTTCGATCCATCCACTTTTTCGACCGCTCGAACAAATTGCAATTTGCAAAATTTCTCGACAAAATTGGCTAAGTCATAATATTTCGACATTCTAAATTGATGAAAAACTTTGGACCGGCAAGGACAATTTTTTGAACCTCCTCACATATAACGAAAACTCAGATAACGAAACTGACCATATGAAAAAAGATAGATTCAACTCTTCATGATGAAAATCGGGTGAAAGAGATAAAAAAAATAAACTGTATCAAATTAGGGTCTATTTTTTGACTCCTGCGCTATGGAAGAATTATCACGGAAATTGAATCTTTGTAGGGCAGAAATGTCAAAGTTTTAATTGCATTTTATTTGCAAGGAAGTCTAATTTTTAATATACAGTTCCTTAATAGAAAGTTCATATAAAAACAGGGTGTAATTTTTGTCTTTTATGGCAAAAGTAAGAATTGTCTTAGACAATGTGGTGTATGGTAATTAATAGTGGGCCTAGCCCGAATATAATGGTATCACTTGTTATTTTTAGAGTTGGTCAAATAGTTCGTTTGCGGCATTGTTTGAATACTATGGAATACTTGGTTCGGAAGATTAATTAAATAACTGTTAAGTTTATAATGGCATTGATGCAAAGAGAACTTGAGGAGAACCCACGCTCCGAGATTTCTAAAAACTTAAACGTTATAATGGAAGATTAGATCAGGTCTGTCAACATTATCGATTATCCCCGCAATGCACACCGAGCACCTGCGCTTATTATGTAAACCTTTCCCGTCTCTCTGCTAAAAAAACAGAAAAAATAAATCCTCTGACTGTTAATGGAAGATTCGCGAATTCCAAAGAAAACTCGAGAGAGAGAGAGAAACATAATTTGTACATAACCTTATAAAAAGGAATTATGATAGTTCTCAACTGCGGAATAATTACGAAAGAGCTTTGGAGAGATCCTTTTATCGCCAACTTTCAATCACATGGATGTATTGTGAACGATATGTAAATAAATATTAAACCAACCTTTATAGCCCTAATTTTCAAATAAGAAATGGAGAGACTCATGTATACAAAATAATATAAAAAAGAAAAGCAAATACTTTAATATTAATGTATGTATTACCCTTGTTTGTCACAAAACTTTCAGCTTACAATTCCATGTAAATTCTTTCTTACCTCGAAAAGCACACATTTATGTTGGACGTTTATACTTCTAAAGCACCGTTTATGTTGTACTCGCTAATGTTTGCAGACTTTGCTGACTATTGCAAAATACCGACTGGCTTATACTAAACTATGTATTTGCTTTACATGCAAGTATTTGCACATACATAGAAACGTACTTACATCCCTTGAATATTTATGTGAATAGAATTTCTTGACATTATTTTATATCTACGAAGTAGAAAAAATGAATTTTCATGCAATTTTCGTTAAAATTTATTACTTACCCTCCAAAAATATTTCCCTAGTTTCAATGCAACAGAGTATTGATAGAAAAATAACGAAGAAATAACGTAATGTTCGTGTGAGAGTGTGCCTATAGCGTATACGCTGGCATGCACTCATGGATACACATTTATGTGGGAACAAGCGTAAAATATTCACTTCCGTTTGTCATTTTCCCTTTTGTCGTTAACCGACTGATGTTGGTTGCAATTGTATGAAAACACATTTCTTTCTTTTTTTTTTGCTTTTTGAATAAATGAAAAAAAAGGTAACAGTCAGTCATTCAGTCACAGTCCATGGATGTATTGTAGTATTTTTACACATACAACTACATCCGTCGGAATGCATATGTCGGTGTTATGTGTGACTCCATTTCCTCAACTCATTTCATATGCATTTTGTTTTTCTGCTTTTTACTTCAGTTTGAAACATTCACTGTTGTCGCTCTTACTGTAGCTTTTATTGTCATTGTTGTCGGATCTGTATGTTGAACTCTACTTTCAAAAATGAAAATTTAAAAAAAGGAAAAATTGAAATGAGTTCTTTTTTCTTTTTTTTTGTTCATTTTAACGCGACATTACAGCCATAAACGATTTTCTTTGCTCAACTGTGACGATAATGAAAAACACAACCAGCAAAAATTTACGAATGTTCTTCTTTTTTTCTTTTTTGCTTTGCCATCTTTAACGTTTGTCATTTTATTTGGGTGTAGCTGCTATGACATGCCTTTGCTTGCAAATACTGGAAGCATTGCCAACATTTAATATATTATTGGTAAGTTTCCCCTTCAAAGATTTTGCATTAAATCGAGAACTCTCTCAGAAAACAATTTTGAATGACACGAAAACTTTGTTACTCTGTTTGTAATAATCAGAAATTTAATCTTCTAAGTCCCACGACAATTTAAGGCTTTGAATTGATCTAAATTTATTCTTGAGGTTCCCGGCGACAATCTATGTTAGACTGCCGCAGTTTTCAAAGCCTTATTCTAAAATTCGAATAACGTCTACAGACATCCATTGCGTGGGCATGTACACGACGTCTATAGCAGCGCTATATTCTTAGTATTATAAAACAAAGAAAAAATAAGAGTATTTTTGCAAGCACTTGTTGATTTTAAAATGAGCGTGAACTTGTTGAAGCTCAGAACAACCAGAAAAACTGAGAGATAATAAGTTGCCTGAAAAATTTTGCTCAAAGACCCAAATGGAATCCTTAAGTAAATAACAGTAACTTTGAAGTTTAAAGCATCGTCAGTTTCCAAAATGATCAAAATGATACCAATCACTCACGAGCTTGAAGCCCTGAAATGACGGCAATGAGAAACTGCAAATTTTTCACATTAGAATATATAGCAACAAAAGAAGAAAATACCGAGAGTTCAACTGGCTTGAGGATTTCACTCGTATGTTACAGATTTTAAACTACTAAAATTTATTGATGAGATCAATGGCGAATGGTAAAAACAGCAATATTGCCTGCTCGCACCGTTTATAATAATATGTACGTAATAGCAACCCTGAAAACGCGGACAAAACGAATTGCCCCGATCACTGACCTAACACTGGCACCGGAGGTTTAGCTTACGCGAGCCGATAAGTGAACCAATTGCTAGCACACCATAGGAAGAGAATGCTTAAATTTTTAACATTAATCTATGCGTACTTTTGGCGAAATTGCAATACCTGCTACCGATTCTAGTGACACTAAGCGACACTTTCGAGGGAATTTGTCAAAGCATTGCAACATACTTACATACCCACTGGCTTTAAGTTTGACTTTGTTAAGAGAAAAAGTCAACGTTGCTACATAGTGTACTCATAACGCTTATGTTGCCTTATTTTTGAAATTGAAAAAAGTTGATTGATTTCAATTGACATCAAATGTATCCTTCTTTCGTTCATATTCCGCGATATCATATTTCCGTAATTTTGATAAAATTGTTTTCGCATTTTTGTTCACTTAGCGTTTTGAATAATAATTTTGAGTTATAAATTTTTCTCAAACTAAATTTATGCGGATGTCGAAAAACTACTCCTCTCTTCAACATTTGTGCAGCAAATCATTGAAAAAGCAACAGTATGCACAGCACTAGTAACACTTGATATATGAAAATTCATTTGTCACCTGTCACATAGCTGATGATCCAATTGTTATTTTCCGTCGCCGTTATCGTCGTTGTCGTTGTTGGTGTCATCTACTGAATGCTTTTTGTGCACCTTTTTACTGTTTTTCTATACACTGTTTGTATACCGCCCACTGAAAGATCATTTTGTCAAAATGTTTGCAACGCCCAGAAGGAAACATCAGACACTCCACAAAGCATATATATTCTTGATCAGCATCGAATTTTAAATAAACTACAGCAGTTAAATCTACAAAACTTTATACATGTATTCTATAGGCGATGCTGCAGTATCTGTACATTAGTGGAAAAAATTGACCGCGCCTTCCCAGTATTATAGTGTGTCATCCTTTAATTTTTTTCAGTACATTTATTAGGCGGAGAAAAGAACTTCAAAAATCCCATAAAGTGTACAAATTCTAGAGCAGTTCCAAATTTAGAATGCACCATCTCCGTCTAACGTGTCAAGCAGTTCGTCTGTCCATTTGTCTGTTTGCGCAATTTTGTACTATTTGTGGTAAACATTCTCCCATTAACGCAAATTTATAAGAGAGTTTGGAGGTGACTTAAACTTTACCAAGGCCGCGCCTACAACGACCACATCCCTAAGCGATAAAAACTTTTATTCCGAAAATTGAAAAAAATCAGCTGCGCCCATTCCCTACTATAGATCATGAAAATTTAGTTCTTTTGCTTTTTTCCTCATATTTAGGTGATGCATATAAAAGATTCGGTCACGACCGAATATAATTTTATTATTTGTTGTCTTTTTTTCAGCTCACTAACAGTTTATATATTCATCTGTAGCAGTTAAAGCTACGTACTTAATGTAAGTATATGTAAATACATATAAATATCCCAATGAAAAATGTAGTGAAAAATAGCTGATATTTTATTTTTTCTTTTTTTTTTCTTTTTCTACTTCAATTGTTTTGAGATTTGATGTACTCATTAATTACAAGTGATTATCAACTTTAATTGGGATGATCAAATATATGTTGTATGTGTACATTATTAATAAAAATCCCCTGGAAATTATTTGCTTAAGTTCTTATATATAATTATTATAATGTCATTGCAATCGTTCAGAAGTCAAACACAACAAGTCAATATTTGCGATACTATTAATGCCCGTTGCACTATCATATATATATACATATATGTATATATAAGCGAGCATATCATTATTTTACTATTATTAATTACAGACCAAATTAAAAACAAATAAAAACACTATAGTGGTCCAAGGCTCGCCATTAAGTACCCTACACCACTTGCAGTTATTGATGTAAGGACTTATCAAAGTAAAGCGTTATTATATGGGAACTGGTCGAAAAGGTTATCCGATCCGAAGCATTTTCAATAGCGTTTGTCCTTCGGTCAAAGCACGTCCGCGTACTAAATTGCATTAAAATATCGAAAAAACTAGGACCTATAACTTAAATACAAAAATGCATGGTCCGGCATCAGAAAATGATTCTGATTCGATTCTTGCACCAAAACACGTGGGCATGACAAATTTCATGGAAATATCACGAAAATTGTGACTTTTATCTTCAACACAAGGCCGGAAGACGAACATACGAAGAGACTGGATTAGGCTCGGTAGGCTCGTTATAATAAAAGTTGGGTTTATCCTCATATTGCAAACACAAATTTACACGCATCACTACATAAGTCGTGTACGGTACAACAAGGGCAATGTGAATATTATAAACAATTTCAAAAGTATTAAACCTATAGGTAAAATTTAATTTGTTGTCTTTTACATTTTTCTTAACTTTTACATTAAACTGAAGTCTCATAGGCATTAACAATGAAATTTATTTTAAATGCTTTACTTTTAAAAAAGTGATTATACATACAAAATTTGTAGTCCATTAAAAAAAAAAAGTCCCAGTGCGATAGACCATATTTGGTCGTAGGTGCAACGTGTGCTCAGTCCATAAACACTCAGTCCATAACTGATTACGTACACACTTACTGAACTACGGCCACTCGCTATCTCTTTCTTGTTTTATCCAATTCCTTCTGATCGCAATGATTCTTCATTGTTTGACTTCAAATAAAATGTTTGCAAAGAACATAGGTGGTGTTTGAATAGAAAGCTTTACCAAAAACTGTAGCAATAACTGTTTTTTAAGAACAATAATTACAACCCTTGTTTTCACGAATTTTCCACGCCTTAACGTTTCGCATCTCCGTCTTGGGCTAATTACCATACAACGAGAAGTAAACAAGTTGAAAATTAAATTTTTAAACTTAGCAAAGTGGTATCGTTGGCACTGGATCCTTGTGCGTTTCTGAAACAACCTTGCCTGTCGCTTATCTCTTATTGACTAACTTTTTATTAAATAGTATTGTTACGGAAATTCCAAATCCAGTTAATGCTAACTAATTGATTTTTCCCAAGTAATAAATTCCCTAGTGCATATTCGCGGTGCGTCATGCAGCTGCTGGCCGAGGAAAACGATTAGCGGAAAAGCAGGTTAATGGATTAAAAACGAAGCCATGAAGTTAAGTAATAGTAACATGCTTGTAAAAATGTATGTAAATAGACTATTTGCGGAAGGCAGAGTCAGTCGCACAAGAACAGTGACTCGTACAGGAACATTTGAGTCGAAAAGGAATATTAGAGTTGAGAAGTCAAGAGTATTGTCAAAGTAAAATGTGAGTAATCCTAGCCTTAAAGAATAGATTGTAAATAAAGAAACTGGAAGTTAAAAGAATTCTGAAGTGCATTTCTTTTGAAAATAATATCTACGATCTAGTGATACGGACTGTATCGAGAAAAGCAAAGTTCGTAACAGTATTTTCAAAATTGTTATACCTCGTTCCAAACAAGAAAATTACAACTTTGTACACAAACTTTTAGGATTAATTAAAAAAAAGCATCGGATTTTGCTTTTGAAAAAAATAATTGTAGTAAATTTCTCCCCAAGATAGTTCACTTTATATGCCGTACACCACTTGTATGGCATGTAGAACCGATTGTGCCGGTGTACCCAGAAGAACTTTAAACGGAACCATTTTTTTTATATAGATCGAATCTAATCTTGATTCAGAATCACTTTCTCAATCGATCAAAGCTTGTCTGTCCGTATGTCCGCCTTACTTTCATGTGTTTAACTTACAGGCCGCAGTTTTTTATATATTCTGTGGAAGTTTGAAAGTTTGCTTTGACCGAAATACGAACACTATTGACATTAGTTTGCATCTTTTCGACCACTCCCCATATAAGCACTTGTTTTGAAAAGTTGTTATATGAATAACCCTTTGAAGACGTAAGGTATTTAGTCGTTGGCCGTGACCCATTGCCGTCTCCATACTTGCTTTGAGATTATGTCTTTGCTTAACATCTTTCCTAAGACTTTCCTGACTTACCGTCATGCAAGAAAAAAACGGCGAGATAGCAATAAAATTAAATAATGTTAGAAAGCATACACACACAAAGAAAAGCTGGCTACTAATTATCATGCAGTGTGTGTGTAATTATTGAATGAGAGCAGTATACAAGCCATGTAGTAAAAAAATTTCAAAACATAAGTCCATTCCAGATTGATGATGTCAATAGGTTGCAAAAAACGCTAATTTCATTGCGATATCGTAGGTCATTACCAAAAACCAACATATATTCCCTCCACATACACAAAATTCTAAATCGATTAAAAAAAAGTTTCGTGCTTTGCAAACTTTTGACATATCTTAAATTTTTATACGCTACGTTATATAAACGATTTATTAATGTTCAGCTTTTACATATGAAAGTTTTAAGTCTTAAAATACATGAAAAGATTTTGTTCAAAATCTTAAGATTAAAATGCAAGCGCGGCAGTTTTCAGAAAAGATTAGTTTTTCTGCTTGGTCTCTCTTGCTGTAGCTCTATCAATCACAATTTCGCAATTAAGACGAGAAAATAAAAATTATCTAAAAATGTCTCGCTTCTCTTCGGTAATTGTTCCTCCTTTCATGAAATGAATGCATGTCGTTGCGCCAGAAATATTTAGGATGAAATGGGGTAATAATCATTTACTCTTTGGCATTAATTTTTCCAACTTACAGTGCGACAGTAACTTGCACGTCGAAATGTTAAAATCCTCCGACTTTCCTATATCTTTATACATTTTTCCCACTTATTCATATGTGCTTGAGTATGTTTTGGAAATGAGTTAATGGCAATCGGCAACATGTGTGCCCATATTTTATTCGATTTCCAATTTCAATTTTCTGCTCCAAATATTTTTATGCTACTGTCAATATGTTGTGCAATTTTTGCATATCATGCCGATATGATAGAGCGGCGCGCGCCTTTTCGTTATCCAAAAATCTATACAAACGTACATTACTTTCCTTTGAAAGTCGACTATAGTACAGTGCACAGGCAGCAAAGAACGAAAGTGAATGTTTTAATGGCTGAATGCATGGAATGCTTGCAACCGCGACAACAACGGATGCTGTGTGATGATTACAAAATCAGCGTCACATCCACAGTCATTTTGCTAACCATAAATGCAGTTACCAGATGGCTTTACGTACACAAGCTGACAAATGCATTTTTCAGACAGTCAAATGTAAGTTCATATCGCTATTACAACAAATCAACACAAACCTTTCCTTCGTTTATTTTTATATCTATCGTCGCAGGTTAGGTGCATATATTCACTTTTTCAACACGTTTGCATGTCATGCAAAATCCACATATTCTTGATCAGTATCAAATGCTGAGGCGAATTAAGCATGTTGCTTGTTGCGGTGGCTGTGTTTGTCCGTCTGTGGAAACCTTCTCGCGGGCGCATATATTATTAAAATATCCTAACTTGCAGGCGTCCTCGAGGACAAGCCTATTGCCACACCTCAATGGCATAAATAGAAAATATCGTCCACGCCCGCTCAATAGTATAAAGTAATAAAATTTCATTTTTCTTTTCGAGCTCATCTAAAATAAAGGCAGTGTGTAAGCATAGAAGATTCGATCATAGCCGACTGTAATATTTTCTGTTTTGTCTTTTTTGTTTTCTGTGCACATTTACACAAAAAAGGTATAAACGCGGTTAAATTTTGTGCAACATGGAAATTTAATTCGATTTGTGTTTTGTGATGTTTGAGCATTACGTACATTACAAATTGTCAATGTAAGCAAATTGATGCATAACTGCATTCGTGTGGATGCACGTATAACATATGGAAAGCGAATGCTGGGGTTTCTATAATTGTCTATTTATATTTGCTTTCATTCCATTTCTTGAATTTTAAATTAAATTTTCGATACATTTTAAAACTATTGAACACACAATCCAACATTTTGGAAAATTCGTTTATATTGTAAATTTTTATTGATTCTAATTTGCCGTATAATTTGCGAGAATTTACCATTTAATTGAATACATTTGTATGTAATGAAACTATTTACCAACAAATCGGTTGTAACGATATTTGAACTTTAAATAAATTTTCAAACAATTTTTGAACGACGTTAAATTACGAATGATTACACTGATAGCATAAATATTCTACTAAACCTGGCAGGAGTTTTAAAGAACTATTTATAAATTGTGATTCTACGTTGGGTTTATACCGTTAGAACTTCTTTCTTCCTCCGTTAAAATCAATTTGCCAGACTTTTAAGGAGAGACAGTATTCTTTCAACCAAATTACTTTCTTTTCCTGAAAGCTTCATTAAAAGACGTTATTGAAAAAATAAAAATTTAAAAACTCTTTCTTTAGAAAGTCTTTAGGAAGAGAGTCGAAAATATAATTAATTTTTATGCCCTACAGCAGTTGTTTTACAAGACTATATTAAGTTTCAGCGAATGTCTTTAGCACCCAGAAGAACTCGGGGTATACTCATCTTTTATTACACTACATTCTGAGTTCATCTAAGCTTGACTGTTCATCCGTCCTTCTGTCCATTCAGTTCGTGTCGCAGTTTGTAAGTTTTTAAATATTTGGATGAATTTCATCCTATGTATCCTTTCCTATAATTTGAAGAGTCGTTAAAAGAAGAACTGTGTCAAGCGTAGTAATTTAGGGTATGTGTTGGTAGGCACTAAACTCTTTTTACTTTTTTTGACTGTCAAATTATTAATCTTCGCCTATTTACAATTTACAATTAAACTCTTTCGATTCAATTGACGTTGCTTTTCGCAAATAATTTACTAATATACCCTTAGCAAGCAAATTACCAACACCTATGTTCGTTGTGACAATTTCGTGCTAATTCCTCTTTCCGAGCACTCTGTTGTCAATCTTTCCGCCAATCGCCTGCTGCGACTTGAAACCACTTTATTTTATGACGCCGTGATATTCAACAGAAACACTTTTCGTTTTACATCTCATTTAGGAGTCTTCCCAAATATCAAAAACATTACCGACGACAGTCCAAAATATCGACTAAAACCCATTGCAAGTACACTATTGTTATTTCTTAAAATATGCTTGGGTTACCCATTACTGTATTTGTCTTACAAAAATATTGAACGTAGATATAAGAGAAAAAAATTGGTTTTTTGTTTTCCTTTTTTTCTTGTGGCTGTAGTTGTCATGTTGCCAACATTTTACTTTAGTTGTTGACAGTTTCATTTTCAATATATTCCTTTAGATTTTTTCTTTCTTTCGCAAATTCTTTTGTAGTAAATTTGATTGCAAGCAAACATTTGCTTTTAAATAAATCCTTTTTCCATGCACACATACCTATGTAGGTTTTCTTGATAAAGCATTGCAATCTCACTTTAAGCTTTATTTGTTCGTGCAGTGAAGCTGTACATGAGAGAGTGCACGCACATAACTTTTATATAAAGTTTTAAAGTGATCATATATATATTTAAGGTAACAATGTGGTTATGTATGTATGCATGTGGAGTCTGTGTGCGTACGGGTTCGGTAAGTTTTTAACCTGTCAACTTGTGCACAGTATTGTTATCTTTTCTTGTTAAATTGCTTACCCGCACATACAAAGTCTATATGCACAACATGCACCTTATCCGGTTTTTTGCTTTCTTATCTTCTTTTTTATGCTTTCAAAGAAGATAAAAGTTTTCTCTGGAAATATTTACAATATTTGTTGTTAGATATTACACGAGCTTGTGTGCTCCTATGCTTATTCGTATATTATGAGTGTTATATTTAGTTTACCGGGTTTACGATCAACGTTATATTTATTTGCATGTATGGATGTATACGTGTATTTGGGATCACCATTTATTATTTTATGTATGTAAACGAAATGCAAATAAAAGTTGTTTAAAAGTATGCGACTTTTTCTACACAAATTCAAGTCTATAGGTTTTTCTTAAAAATAAAAGCGGTGATAAAGTATATCCGCATTTTTGAAACTTTACGGAAATTGTATCAGAAATTTGATACTATGACATTATATAGCATTTGTTAGCAGATGATTGTAATATGCTTTTAAAACGAACTAAATAAATTTTAGTTTTGAAAATGTAAAGATTTTTTAAGAATTAATTGCAAAGATAAGTAAAATAGTTTGGTTTTTGAAAAATTCCAACCCTCATAATGTCGAAAGGCTTGATATCGAGAAACTAAGCCGCTTATGTTCATAATGCTGGAAAATTATCCACCTTTCAGGAATAATTTCTTACACAGTCTTCTTTCTTGACGCTTGGCCCTTCACCCTTAATATTATATGCAATATTTTGCTTCCAGTCTTTATTGTAAAAACTGATTTTGGGTGTAGTACTCAAAATACTGTCTGGTGGTGCTAGGCACCACTTTTGCTATCTTTTAGAAATAACATGAATTTCATGCGGAAAGAAAAACCCATCTTTTAAAGTTAGCCTCTAATTTTTAGAGATTTAGGTATGAATGGAAGTACTCTTCGAACAAGTAATAGGCCATCTACTGAAACCCATATTGATGGGAAAGGGTGATGTGTGGTGGCAACGGTGGAGAAGGCGTAGCGGGAGGAGTCTAGAACTGCAAACATTTCTTGAAGGCGTTTTGCTATATAAAGGGAAATTTCCTCAAAGCAAAACTCACGATATCGTGACATTTGGCACGCCCTTTTGCATGCATATGCATCAGTTCTGATTGGTATCGTTCCTTAGCGGTTGTTTCTCTTGGTTGAAATGAACTATAACAGATCACACTCAGCTAGTAAATGTTTCTGAGCCTTTTGCATCAAAGCACAGGATCTTCCACACAAAATTATAAACCAAAAGAGGGACTTCTAAGTTTCTTAAACGTAACCGTCTGCGGAGTGTTTGTTGGATAAAAAGTGAAAGCCCCCATTGCTGTCGAACTAACTAGCTTTACAATAATAGGTGCGTTTATCCGTTGCAACCTCCTACCTTTTGACTATATTAATATAATATATTATTCCGTTAGACGAAAGTGGCTGACTTTTGACTTGATGATTAAATATTATTTTCTCCTACATCTCTCAATCCATAATTTATCTAAAGAAGAAGCAAAAAACGCAGCCTACAAATAGTAAACCTTCCAATAAAAAGCTTGTGACATTTCTTTAGATATTATTTGGTTTAACTTAAAAACAAACGCTGCCCAATCACTTGTAATAGATATTGTATATAATACAACACTACGGTTTACATAATCAAAGTTGCTAAAACCAATTGCGACTAAAGTTACTAGCGTAAAACTAACCTTGGATATTGTTTCTGCTACGATTATTCTGAAAAGTTTGTTATTCTAGCAAAAAGTGAGCTGAAGGATTTCAAAAGAGATCTTTAACATAAACTCTGCTACAAAACTGCTAAAGAATATTTTGCGTAGGCAAACCAAAATGTCAAACATAAGGAGCTGCCAAGTCGGGTGTTGATTTCTGGAATTTCTGGAAGCTACTATCTATCACCTTTAAATATGATTTTTTCTTTTAAACCTGTACCGAACTAATATGCTGAATAAAGTGGAAAGTTAGCTTTTTTATGAAATAGGCATTGTTTTCTTTATTGATTCGATGTGTGGGAAGTGGTCGAAAAAGTGGTCCGGTCCGGACCATTTTCAAAGATGTTAGCCATTGGCCCGAAATACGTCGATGTGTAAAATGTCATCAAATTATTTCAAAAATGATGGCTTGTAGGTTGAACACACACAGGCACACAGGCAGACAAGCTTAGATCGATTTAGAAAATGGTTCTGAATTAAGCGGAACATTAGAAGGTGCATCTATCTCAAATTCTTTCGGGTGTTACGCACCAGCCAGCCAGCATAACTTATGTATGGTATAAAAATTTTCTCCTGCCTTTGCCCTTTGATCACAAATGCTTCTCCATATGAATTGTCATTAACAAGAGAGTTTTTGGTAACCAGTCATTAAGCTAAAACCAGTTTTTATAAATTAAAACATAAACCATGATATGAATACAATTTCGCATTTATACCTTTTTTATCAACAACGAATATATCATTAATACAGGTTACTTGAAACGGTAAAGACGACAGAATTAATGTTCAGAGATGAGTACAAAAACAGATAATAAAAAAATTATAAAGCAAGTTTCACAGTAGAAAGTCTACGAAAAAGCTTTTAAGCTTTGCATTAACGAAACAACTTTTTTTTGAGCTATTCATACGTTTTCGAACAAATCGTGAACGCTTCATAATAAAAAGTATAAAACAAACTTATTTTAAAAATAGCATTTGATAAAGCACAAGATCAACGAAAAAAACAAAATCAAAGTAAAAATAAAAAATTTGGAAAAAAATTTTAACTTAAAACGTTACAAAGCAATAAAATAAAAGCAACAACGACAACAATAATAATATCTAAAAAAGAGAGGAATTAAAGATCGTTTAAAACTATTAAACTCAAACGAAAGCTAAATTCACAATACCCTACCATATCATTAGGGAACGATAATTAAATAATATTTGATTTTAAAAATTGATTTAAATAAAATAAAACAAATGTTGATAAACAGAATGAAATATTAATTTGCCGATGGGTATAAAATATATGAAATAAATAATCGAGCAACAAAGTCCATTTGAGTTTTTTTCAATTATTACGTTATACACTGAAAATATATAAACTAAACAAACATTCCTCTTGTATAGTGTTACTGGATACAATTTTATCAAAATTCTGTGCATCACACACTTTCGATAATAATAAACAATAAGTAATGAGTAACATAATAACAGCAAAAAATTCCCAAGGTATGCACATATATAAATGAAATATAAAATAAAAAATTCAACTTTTCAATGTAGGAAAGATTCCATAAACAGTTTTGAGTGAGCTGTCGCAGAGAACGGAAATATACTTAAGATAACCAGTCGCTATGTGTAAAGCACTTGGAAATTGTTTAATATTATTAACTATTTATGCCCTAATCTTGAGTGAAGCTAGTAGAGTAAAACGTATTGTGGGCGGGAAAAATTCTAAACCCCCACCTCCAGACGATCCGGTGATCTTTGCGCGATTGTTCAATCGTGATGCTCGCGTAGAGGGGTTTCACAATCCCTCCACAGGTGTTTATACATTCCTGGGATTGCACTATGCAGAACCACCAACCGGATCTAATCGTTATGCTCGCCCAGTGTACAAACGTTTGGCTGGTGATATAAACGCTACCCGGCATGGTTCACCTTGTATACAACCGGATCCGTATAATCCAAATCGTATTATAGGCGACGAAGATTGTTTGCTACTGAACGTGTATACACCACGTATGCCCGATGAAACTACCGACATGCCAGTTATAGTATGGATACATCCGGGTGGTTTCCGCTACGGTTCGGCCGCTCAGTATGATGCTACTCCGATGGCTCAAAAAGGCGTGGTAGTGGTTGCTCCTCAATACCGTTTAGGATCTTTGGGCATAATGGGCGATGGCACTCGCGAATTTGATGGCAATTTGGCCATGTTTGACATGGCTTCGGCTTTAAGATGGGTTAATGATTATATATCCTATTTCGGAGGAGATCCTAAACAAGTGAAAGCCGTAGGTCATGGTTCAGGGGCGGCTAGCGCCATGTATTTGTCCATGTCACGTTCGGCTCGCAGCGCTGGTGACATTAATGGTGTAATGGCGATGTCCGGTACTGCCTTGGGTCAGTATGCTACTGACAAAGAGCCTGTGCAGAGTGTACAAGAAATCGCAGAAATAAATGGATGCCCGGCCACTAATGAAATAGAAATTGTGAAATGCTTGCGAGAGGTTAGTAAAAACGTAATATTTTGCAAAAGTATTGGTGCAGATTGAACCACGTAATCTTTTTCAGAAATCTGCAAAAGATATTATTGAGAATGATTCCAAAATACAAACGGAGCGTTTGGCTGGTAGGGCAATGATAAAAGGATTAACTGGTGGCTTAGGATTTGAACCTCATATTGAATATGAAAATGATCACCGCGCTTTGCCCAGTTTAATTGAAGCTTCAGCGGAGCAACAATTAAAAAGCGGAAATTTTACCCCAGTACCTTTACTAACCGGTGTTACTAAACAGGAGACAGCCAACGCTTTCAATTTAGATATCATAAACCAAGTTTATGGTTCGGCGGAGAAATTCTTAAATTCAATAACCGACACTCTACAAGAGTTAACTGGTTTTCTACGCCTTGATCAAGTCACGGGTCAAATAACGAAACCGGTGCTGCCCGGTCTCACTTCGGCTTTGACTCCTTCATTACAAGATCTTACCAAAATACCAGAAACTTTTAATTTGGATCAGATCTTAGGAAAGGTAATGCAAGTGTATCCGCCTTCGCATGAGATACCAAAAGTTTTCTTATACATTTTAGGTTATTGAATCTACTACCGATATTCTTTTTAACCTACCTGCAGTTCTAACTACCCAGGTTTGGTCGCAAATTGCTCCTGCTTTTATGTATAGTTTTGAATATAACGGAACTGTTTCGAAAGGCATCAATTTTTTGCGTGGTCTGCCTATCGTATCAGCATCCGCAAACAATACAAATGCACCTGCAGCAGCGCATGGTGATGAATTGGGTTACATGTTCGATTGTAATGATATCTACGGCAATCCATTACCCGAAACCCGCCTAACCAGTGCCGATGATTTACGAGTCCGAAATAATATGATCGATATGATTGTTAGATTTGCTTCAGCGTCTGGACAAAACGAGACAACTGGTAGTAGTTTCACTGACAGTATCTTTAAAAGTGTAACCGGCAAAGGTATACCGTTTCTTAAAGTTGACACAAATCTGCAAACATCAAATGATTTCCGTTTTTGCGAATTATCTGTGCTGGGAGCCAATTTAAGTCCTTTGACCTCGATCAGTTGCGAAGGCTTGGGTAGCATATTTTCTTCCCTTACAGACACGTTAGGTAATCTGGGCAAAAATTTGGGAGGACCCGATTTTGGAAATACAAATTTCGGGGGTATTCTAAACACTGGCTCAAATACAGCTAATAAATTTGGTGGTTTTTTTAACCGCCCTTTAACAGTTGACCGAGATAATGCAGGTGTAGGGTTATTAGGTTAAGGTTTTTCCATGAATTGTATACATATAAGTTCCGCAGTATCTTGTTTTCTGTAAATTATCACATCGCTCAATTGAACTCTTAGAGTTTTGTAAAACCCGAACCTATCAAAAAGGAGTTTTTTTTATCAAGTGCAGGAATATTATTATCAGAAATGCCGCATTTTTTCTGATCTAACTCATGTTAATTTATTTTGTTGTAACAGATTTTTTGATTAATAAATATTGTCGGTTGTGTCCGATTCGTAGTTTCAACAAGAGAGCACAATTTGCCAGGTATACGGTGAAGGAGTCAAAAATCGAATCGTTTAAAAGCGAAATTTGGGAAATAGAGCGTTTTGTGGAACCGCTTACCTATAATTATTGTTTTATTTTTTAATAATTGGAAGATGTTTATGTCAGCTACTTGTCGTTTTTTTGAAAGATCTTTGCGCCAAATGGTATGTGATCGCTTACTGTAATAGTTAAAGATCTTATAGAAATGGTAGAAAACCGAAATAAGTTAGAATCACGAAACTTTATATCGATGTTCTACCTACTCAGTAAAGATCACTGAACTCGAAAATAAAAACGCTATTAATCTTCGCCACTTGAGGGACAAATCAGTGCTTAGTTCAGTTTTAAATTTCGTAAGACCCCGATAGGTCAGGATAAAAGTTTGTTACATTTTTCTTAATAAACAGCGTTAGAATTGTGTTACGTTGGCAATAATAATCCTGTCAAGTTATTCTGCAGTGCGGCTATCCATGTTATTATTATAATAATTTATTTAGACCAAGAAAATAAATGCGAGCCAGTATTTGAAAAGACTGCTAGCGGGCGGTAAAAATTGGTTCGTACACGACAGTAATGTCCAAAAACGATCGTAGATGCATCTGCGCAAATGGTGGCAAAAACCGGATTGATGCTTTGTAAGATGATGCATTGCGTTTGATGGGATTGGAAGGTTTTACAAGCGTGTGGAACTAACTTTAGAAGACAGCTCTGAAAACCATTTTTTTCATATTTGCCAAATATTCAGTGGATTTACCAGAAAAATGCAGAAAGTTATTATTCGAAACGGCACCTATTTGGTATGGATAAAATTCGTATAAAACTTAAGAAACATACCTATGAATCGTAGTGGAAAATTGCCATGAATACTTTTTTCCCCCTTACTTACGAGCACTCGCAAAAGAAACTCTCTTGTGACGATATATTGTTTGTTTCCGTTTGCAATTAATTTTATTTTTATGTATAAATGTTTTTTATTCGCACAGTTGCAGAATTTCTTTACGTAAATCCCGATTTTATTCAATTAAATATAAATATCATTAAAACGATTTAACTGAAAACTCTTAATTAAGCAATTAGTAGTAAATTAATTGTTTATTTAAGTATCAAAAAAGTGTTTGCCATGAAATAAACATAAAATAAAATCAATAATTGTGTATCTATGTGGGTGCAAAGTTATGTACATTATGAAATTTTATTAAATACAAAATAAGGAGAAAATTTTCAATTATGTTAGTTGAGTATTTAAAAGATTTATATATTAAAATAAAACAGTAAACAACAAAAACAAGAGAACAGCAGCAGCACTTAAATAACAACAATTCATTCAAATGCTTAAAATTCTTGCCTTCGTTATCCAATAATAATTTTACCAGAGACAAAAACAACAATAACAATTTTGGGAAAGACATGGTAATAATTGTATAAAAGAAAAGAGAAATATAATATAAGTAGAAATTATATGTGCGGTTTGAGACGAATACTGAATACTTGCCCCCAAAGGAATTCTAGCGAGTTGGAACTGTTCCTATCTTGTCAGAGAATGCTTGTGAACAGAACACATTGAAGTCTTTAAAACATTTTGAAAGTTACGGCCAGATCTATTTATTTTTGTGGCTAGATCACGCTCTTCTTTAAATATAATTTGAAAGTCATGAAGACTAAGAAATCGAATAACGAGAGTAGGGACTGGCAATGGATTGAAAAACGCACAAACTTTTGCTTGACAAGATTATTGAACGTACGGCAAAATAATGGCAATGAAAATGGAAACATTAACTAAGAAACTTGACAAACCGATGGATAAAAGGCTTTTTGAAGTAAAATGAAATGAAATGTACATTTAATAGGCACAACGCATACCTAACTGTAAAGAAAGAAACTGTTCAAAAGGTCATCAAACAATAACTTAATTGACGTAATGGAAAATTTTTTATTGATATGTGCGCCCAAGCAAGGAAAACATGTAAATAAAATAATTTCATTATAAATTTTTGAAGTGAATGAAAAACAATAACTTATGTCCTCTTAACTAAACTTTTCTCCATACCTTCCACTATCCTATTCCTTTGTATTTTTTAATTTTTAAATAATCCTTACACCTAAAGTATCGATAAAGCGCGGACTTTGTCTAGAATTAAACATTAAAGACAATGAAAATTTAAATCAGGTTCAAAATTAACTTTCAGTTTCATACCCGCATCGAGTCTACAGATTTGATAAACTCTCTTCAAAAGGTTCCGATATCTATACCTGTCTTGTTGAGAAATATATTGCGATACTACACGCTACATTACTTGTGGTACAAGGATATATTAAGTTTGTGCGGATATATGCAACACCCAGAAGGACTTGACAAAAAATAAAACTTTCTGACTCTATTTAGGCTTGTCTGTCCGCCTGTCCTCCTCTTTTTGTTCAACATACGGGCCGTAAATTTTTGAAATATTTTGATGACACTTGGCACATTGGGATGGTTTGGTTCAAGGGCGAACTCTATTGAAAATTGTTTGGATAGCACCACTTTTTCCACCACTTTCTACATAACGCCTTATTTTGTAGGATATAGGATATCTAATGGTGTGCCGCGGCCCAGTCCAGTCTTTTTGCTTGCTTTCCACACGTTTGGGCTTACTGCAGGATCACATTTAAAAAATTCATTTATAGCAAAATAACTTAGACCGTCTCTGTAGAGTTCAGTTTTAAGCAAGCCCTTACTGCTTTTCATTTCAATTTTAAGGATTCCAATATTATTTACCCCGTCACATGAAGGGGTTAAATGATGGCTATAATGCTGTATAAAAATTATTATTGTATTAAAAGCAATAGTGAATAATAAATTCAAATTGCAGAATACGTAGCCGCAAATCAAAGAAGTTCGTGGAATTATACGCAGACATACGGTTTATTGGTAGTATTTCGCGAATTTGCTTATTATATAAGAAAGATTAAAAGCTTCTACTATAATTAAATATTTATTACCTCGCCAATGTGTACACACAGCAATATTTTTTTTCGCTTATTAGACGGTTTTTTTCACATGCTTTATACTTTCTGCTTGATGCACGGCAAAGTGAGAAGTGTGTTACGACTTGCTGTCCAACCTTTTTCCATTCAGTTCTGCTTGCATTCCTTTGCTTTTGACTGACGCTTATGCTAGTCATATAACCACTTTTGGCAGATATTCTAAAGGATATTGCAAACTGCAAGCTTGACCTTTCAAGTTTGACAAACGTTTCTGTGTAAAATTTAAATTCGATATCTCTTGGAGCACATATGTTAAAATTTCTTGTTGACGTTGTGGACAGCATTGCATCCGGATCATTTCAAAAACTTTGTAAGTTGCTAATCTTTTTTAAAATACGATCTTGTGTCGGAAGTGTTTGTAAAAGCGGCCCAATTCTCTTGCTTCTCAAAAGACGTTCATCTTGGACTAGCCCACATTAGTGACCAAAATATCTCACAAATCCCGCGTACAAACAAACTACTTAGACGGATACAAAGGCAGACGGACAAGCTGCAACTCGAATCAATTTAGAAAATGATTCTGAATCAACTAGTACGTCTATTTTAAGTCCTTTCTTACGTATTGCATACAATTGCACAAACTTAAAGTAGAGTATTATCAGCGATATGCCATTAGAACTCATAGGGATTTTGAATTACAATGAAAGTAGGAAAAGAATCCTAATGAATATTGTGGAATTGATAAGCATTGCAAAATAAAGTTCTACTTGCTTTAAAATTGTTGAAAGTCTCATCAACGTCGTTGGCAAACAAATGAAAAAATACGCAACATCAATTTGACATGACACTGCCAAGACAACCGTCAATGTTGTCAGTCAATATGTCTTTTATCCATCTATCTACGCAGCCACACACATCTGCTATTTTATTCACATAGCTGTCTTACCCAAACTACCCGTAATGCCACCCACAGTTACTTTTAGTTTGCCTACTTGGCACTGTTTGATAAGATTAAAATTTATATAAATATACAAAATTTTGACGTGCGTGGGCGTGTTGCCTGTGTGTTCTTTCTATATACGTTTTCAAACGAAATTGTTTGCATTATGGATTTTGTGGGCTTAAAATTGCTTCAGTTAAGTGTAGCTTTAACTTCAATTTCGCCATTTCGTTGTTATTTTGTTTTTACAAAGATATTATTATCGCTCCCTTTGCCTTCATATATATGCATTCAAATGTTACGCTTTGTCCGATATGCTTTACTAATTTTATTTAAAAAAAAACGTATTTATTTAGCATTTGTGCATGCATAACGATGTGTAAGTGAGTTTGCGTTATTTTTATTTAAAATTTTTTACTTGAATATCACAACATTGACAATTTTACAGTTAACAGTACGTGTTGTATACGTACGCATTCTCCGTTTTATTGACTATAGCCTTAACTTTATGACCGTGTTAATACTTTAATTGTCTGATAAAAGTTGATATTATTATACTGGATTAAAAGAAGCAAACAGCAGATCTAAGAATTATCACTTACTTAAGCTTTAGTCATATAAAATTTGTATTTTATATCCACCATTGGCAAAGAAGGATTTTGCCATTTGGTGCTTTTTTTTGTAACTTTTAGAAATAATCATCGTGAAGCATTGAGCATATAACGTCGAAACATCCAAGCGGCTTAATATCGACTTAATTGTGTTCATTCGTCGGACTCTCTCTAACAGACACGCAATTTGAATCCACGGAGAAACGAAATGAAGCGGTCTACATATTGTCAGTTTTGTGCGCAGCTAGAAAGAAATTTATACGCTTTGGTAGGAATGTTGGATACCAAGCACTTTGAGTAAGCATATAAAAATCTCGAAGCCCTTCACTAGTAATTGAGACAACTGGCCGATTAAAGCTATCTTTGCATTAACTTTAAGTCGTCGCAATGTATATTTTCAAAAAATTTTCACGGCTGTCATGAGTTTATATTAATTGTAGGTATTTTTGTTGTGAAGCTTAATCTTTAGCCATCGGTCAAAAATTTCGAATAAAAAAATAAAATAGTAAAAAAGCCACTATGAACACTACAGTGGAACACGGTCCGCCATTAATTTCCCTACACCACTTCGCTTAATACAGTTGTTCTTATAGCGACTACTTAAAATAAGACTTTATATAAAGAATGCTCTTAAAATTGGTCCTATCCGAATCATTTTCAATAGCGTTCATCTTTGTGTTTTTCAAATGTGTTTTTGCACCAAATGTCACCAAAATGTCTTAAAGTTTGCACTCTTTAGGGTAAACATAAGAAACAAGGCGGAGACACGGATAGGTGGACGGACAACTTTAGTCGCTATATAAAAAAAGCGGATCAATATAATAAGAAGCAAAGGAAAGGAAGGAAGTTTCAAAGGATTTCATAACTTTTGCAAGTAGCTTCGAAATATAAA
This sequence comes from Glossina pallidipes, assembly GCA_000688715.1. Classification (NCBI taxonomy): domain Eukaryota; kingdom Metazoa; phylum Arthropoda; class Insecta; order Diptera; family Glossinidae; genus Glossina; species Glossina pallidipes. The sequence continues at coordinate 3,864,366 of KK499765.1, read as the reverse complement.
CGAACATAAGTAAACTGATTAAGAATCCCACGTCCATTGGAATGACAAAACAACCGTTTTACATTATATCCAAGTTATCCTCACAGCCTGGTTTTGTTTCTATTATTAGTATACATCATGACAACGAAGCTACTTACCTTAATTGTATGTACTATAGTTTTTCACACCATACTCAATGAATATACATACGCGACTCATTGGCAACCGAACGTAGAAATACACACACGGAATAAGACCTTCAAGTGCATATTTTGTAAATTTTATATTTATTTTCGACGAATAGTTTTCTAAAGTGAACTCTAAACTCTAATACCGTTACTTAATTTTTGCTAAATATTTCTAGCGATAATTATCCGTATAAAACACATAAGCATTAAAAGTTATCAAGGCGACAACCAGTGTAATTGAAAAAGTGTGCTTCTCTACTAATCGATGGTAATTAACGAAGCAAAAGCAAAAACATCACAAATAGTTAAAGGAATAGTTTCCCTTTTATATAAAAACAACATTAAAGAGTTGCCTTCCTTTCTACCTTAAAACATATACATATTAGCGATGTTAGACGAAGCAAATAATAGAGTACACAAACTTCCTATTTATTCGAAACTCTACATATAATTTTGAACAAAGAGTGTGCTCTCTTTCTGTCATTGTTTCAAAACGACTTTTTTTTATCTTTTATCCAATCACATTCAATTCCAAACATCTGTTTGACGAGTTCATTAAAGTGAAAATGATTTAAATACAATATTCAGTATTGCATTTAATATTGAACTTGAAAAGGGAATGTGACTCTTTTTTGTATAAAAACCAGTATGTCGTATATATATACGTCGTATATTTTTTCTATTATCGCACGACTTTCCGAAATCTTTTCTCTTTCGTTGTATCGTTATTTTTCTTATTTTTGCAAAAAAAAAGAAAACCAAGTTCTATAAAACTTTACTTCAAGAAAGTTTCTATTAGTAAAATTCAACTAAATAATCGATCGTATTGTTACGGAAATCCCAAATCCAGCTCAATGCAACTAATTGATTTTCCCAGAAAATAAATTCCTTAGAGAGGGAGAAACGAAGTGCACATTTGCGGCGCGTTATGCAGCTGCCGACCGACGAAAAATATTAGCTGAAAAGCAGGTTAACGGATTAAAAATAACGCCATGCAATTAGGTAATAGGAATACGCAGGTAAAAATGTATATAAACAGAATATTTGCGGAAGGCAGAGTCAGCCGAAAACAAATATTTGAGTTGAGATGTCGAGAGTATTGCCAAAATAAATTTTGCATAATCCTACTCTTAAGAAAATTGATTATAAATAAGAGAATCTCGAAGTGAAAACGTGCAAGTGTATTACTCTTAAAAAGAAAAAGGACGATCGAGCCATACAAGCCGTATCCAGAGAAGAATTTCGTAATAATATCATTCATATCATTATGAACCAACACAACACGAACCAAGGAGCGAACGCAGATAAACTGGTCGCAAATCTTAAGTTGATCGAGAATGTATATACTTTAAGAAATAGTTCATGACTATTTTTACGTGTTAACAAGAAAGTAATAAAGCAAAACCCCAATTATAGATACACATACGTTAAGGAGAAACCGAAAATGGCACACGCCCAAATATTAGGGAATCGAAATTTTTCTCACTGTACACTGTTTGTAGATGAACAGATCATATTTAGTTTTGTCTTCATTTTCCTGGACTTCCACTTTCAAAATAAACGGCCCATAAATATACACAGATTTCATGCGTTATATTTGGCGTTACAGGCACGCAGAAAATTTAATCTACTTGCTAGTGACCTTGCTAATGAGTACGAAGATAACAAAATTAAGAACGCCGCAAGGACTGTAATATTTATGAATTCCAGCAATATATTAAAAACGTACTTCCAATTTTCATTAGTTTTAAATATTGCTCGCTCAGTTTTATTACGCACTACACTATTGTGCACAGGGTATATAAAGTTTGTGCGGACCCCAAAACCCCGAAAGAATTGAGAGAGACCCATCTTTCATTATGTCAAATTACTTTCTGAATCGATCTAAGCTCTGCTGTCCGATTGTTGTTTGCCCATCTATTGTTATATTCAATTTTCGAGATATTCTGATGAAACTTGGTGAACTGACGTATCTTGGCCCCAGCCCGAGCGCTGTTAAAAAGTGTGCTGGTCCGACCACTATATAATGCTTTGTTTTGATAAGTCGTTACGAGAAAAAATAGTGTAAATTTTATAAGTTCGCGATTCCAACTCATCTAAAGGTTTTAATGAAAAATAAGCCTTTATTTTTAACAGTTGATGCTGAAAATTGGTTCTTAGTAAATTAACCACAGCGAAATTCGATCACATAGTTCTATCTCTTAGATTGCACAATATGTAGGGGCTCTCATGAAAGCAAATTCGTCAAAACCAAACAAATCCGGCAGAGCCCGTTTGAGTATCCTTCAATATAAAGGCTCTCACGAACATTATGCATTTACATAAAAATTGCAATAATTTATTTTGTGCTCTTAAGAAAATGAGTGAATGATTATATCAGGCGAATTGATGTAGGGTATCTAATGGGCGAGTTAAAATTCATATGTTTTCATTGCTCTTGTACGACTCTAATCATACCCAAATGTAGAGGTTGTAGTTAATTTTGTAAGCATAACATAATTTACTATGTTTCAGAGGGAGTTTTATATGATAGATCATCTAGAGCTACGCCCGAAAATCAAGTGTGGCATTAATTTTTGTTACCCTCGCAATTTTGTTTTAATTTGTCTACATTAACTTGCAAGGCTATGCTAAGTCCGTTTAGATAGACAAGCGTAATAAACAAAAGTGTTAAAATCTAATTACTCCAATCTAAAAATGTTAGGACATTAAAGTGCTCCCAGTTACTATATTGCTTGCAGAATAATGTACAAGAACTTATACTTTCGCATTACGTGATGGCCTTCCTTTCTTCTTTCCTTCCTTTCTTACTTCTTTTAAAGTAGATTTAAACATCCAATCTTTAAATAATTTTCTCTTAAATTGTACCTTTCAAATCCTTAATATACCAGGCACAAAACAGTTAACCTATTCATTTGTGTGCTCATTTACATATATAGTTCATATCTGTAAACATGCAAACACGCAGATAAAATTGCAATTTACAATGAAGTCGTACTGCGAGAGAATTTCAGTGGTTTCCAATTAAATTGAAATCAATTCAATAATGTACAGTTCAGTGCATTTAAAGTGGTTATTATGACCTCTATACACATGCAGACGCGTATGCATATCCAGGCAATAACAGTAAAAGCATAAAATTTTACCACCTGGTAGGCCGCTTACGTATAGAGATAAGATTGCCGCCGGTTATAAAATCATTTATGAATGCATAGAGTCTAGCGACACCTAAAATCGTATTTTTTCCTATTACGCATCACAGATTTTGCTTTAGAGAGCTACAGAGCGCGGCAATAGCTTTTCGTATCTGACAAGGAGAGGAATTAGAACACCGATAGCTGTTATTGCTTTAAACGCATACATTCACACAAGAAGACAATCGTGAAAATTTATTAAAACTGAATAACAACACTGAGCAACAACCAACCAACTTGAAAGCTATCAATTTCGTTGAGGTATTTTCTACATAGCTCTTGTTATATATCTCAGTATGTGCAGTTTAAATGTCTGAAATGTTAGCAGCGCCTAATATTATCCCTATATAATCTAAAACATACAAATTCGTGTTTATCCTCTAAGGCACAATAAGCTTAAGCAGGCGTCTGTCTGTCACTTGATGTCGCTGTAATAACTTTACAACTTTATTTGAAATATCGCAGTTTATCTTAGGCTGAGTGCGTTCTTTTTAAAATAAAAACTAGGTCAGATTGGTCCATAATTTACCAATTGGAATTTCGATGTTTGAAGTAATCGATTGTTCAGGCTGCCGCAGAGCTCTGTGGGTAAAAGTTGCGGCTACCAAGTCGTCGCTCGAGAGTTAAAGCCGCATTCCGGCAGCTATAGTGACTGCTCAGTCGCCATGACGGAGCTGGGAAAGAGCAACGCGGCAAAATGCAAAGGCAATGCACTGAACTTACACTAGCTACGAGGAAGATGGTCAAGGTGGTTATTCCTAAACTAAAAATAAAATATATATTTTACTTACGCTAGTCATAGGCAAACAAAACCAAATTTCGGGCAAGTATAAACATCTGAAGAACCGTACACACTCTGGGACGTATATTAAATAAAAGACTGAAAAATTTCTCTTAAACTCACTTAAGCATCACACAGCAATTATTAAGTTCACTTTAAATTCAATTCAATTCGGTTTCCCTGTTACACAGACGAATACAGATGCAGAGAAAGCGGAAAGACAAGTTCCAATTGTTTTTATAGAGATAATAATTATTTCCTAAAACACACACAAAGCCTTTTTGCATGAATAAATTTTTAAATAAATTTTTCCGTTTGAAAACGCTTTTCACTTTCCGTTCACCCGGTAAATGCCGGTCTGTTTGTTTGTTTGTTTGTATGTCTTAGCTTTTAATTGACGTAAAAGTAACATATTGAAATGAACAATTTACAAAGTGTCTGTTGCTGCTAAAAGTGGGTCGACAATTTTTTTTTTTATTTACATTTGTTTATTGTTGAGCTAAGTATGAGGAGAGAAAAGAAAATAAAATTTCCAAAGATGTATGCATGTGTGTGTGTGTATGCCTAACGGCGCCAACTGCCTTCCACACCTATTTACATTCAAGCAACCTGCAATCGTTATGCCTGAAAAGAGAAAAGAGTAGAAACCTTAAAATGCTTTCAAAACTGCTTACATTTGACAACACGACGTAAAAAAAACTCTCATTTCACGCACATCATCCACAATTTACGGCAAGGTTGAGTACTGCAATACTGCTGCTCCGTTAATGATAAGAGCCCCATTCCATTATTCAATACATATTTGAAGAGGTATTTAGAAATTGACAGTTTCTGTTTTGCTGGTGCTTTACCTTTTTCGAGATTTGTCCGACCCACTCTACTAAAATGTGTTGTTTTCATTTCCAAAAAAAAAAAAAAAAACGGAAAAAAAGAAGGAACACGAGTATATTGAAATGTATGCTGCTTTGAAATGAAAATTTGAATAAAACCATAAAAGTGGTGATTTCCTTACTTGTCATCCGATTGAACGAGAATGATTTTGGTGGAATGACGGCCGTGGTTATTTGAGTGACATAATGAAAAAAGATATTAAGCTGCTTAAACATCCTTTTGATATTTTGATTTTGATTAGGTTATTTTAATAATGGTCGCCATATAATGCGATGATTAATATCGATATTTGTTTTTGTCCTTTTTTTGTACCCAACAGTGGAAGATGGGAGGTATATTCGTTTTCTCACCCACACACCCACACACCCACACGCCCACAATTCCCAAAAGAAAGCTGATTTAGATGGTTTTCAAATTTTATGGAACATTTTATTATGGACAGGCTTAAACTTCAAAAGCTTTGAAGTTCGCATGGCGATTTCAATCAAAGGAGGAACATATGTCCATTACGCTTTACATACTAGGAGAGAAGAACTCTATTCCGTTTGCCAGTCTCAAACAAAAGGACTTTACTGTATGTCCAATGCATATTTCTGTCTAACATAGTCCTCGGGCTGGTTATGAAAGGAGCTGTGCGATCTCCTATTTAACAACGGAAAGGGGCTTACCAGCTGTTAGTGGGTTTCAAATGTGTGAACATGGATTATTAATATATATGAAAAATTTTACCTTTCTATCTCCATTTGTCCGTTCTCGCGAGTTCCTTAGGAAAAACCCGAAAGAGCAGCCGTTCGGTCCTTCGAAAGAAACGCTTAGAGGTTTAAAGATTTCGAATTGCAATTCCTTAAGAAGTATACACTTCTGACCATCGTGAAGATGGTAACCCAATAGAAACTCGCAACTTAGACACCCATGGTTTACAATGTTAAGACAACTGAAGAGAGAATAAGCTTATGGCAATAGATAGCAATAGACTACAGATTTAGGGTACACCAAATGAATGAAACAAACGATTTGCCTCAGCCTATGATCACTTACATAGGATGAAAAGAAGAGCGATAATTTATTGTAAATTTATTAAAAATTTTATTGATGAGCAAGATGGTCAAGGCTAGTGCGATGCAGCTGGAGGCGATGAACAGTGTCATCTTTCTTCAAAATCGAGGCAAAACTGAAGCAAATTATTTACTCCCTTTCATCACACCCTTGGCTGCTGGCAAAGTAACCGTTATCCAACCTGTTAGTGTGTTGATTACTAGAAGTGCTTTCTGTGGTAATCGCCACTGCGAATGGAGTTAAGTTGGCCCAGAACGATATATTCTGACGTTTTCTTTTATTATCTGTTTCAGGCAAATTTTGTCTGCGGAACACATTGGATTTGGAGAGCGATTTTTCTTATTGGCTGTAACCAGATGCATCCACGTTTATTACCTGAAACTATAAACTAAGTTGGTGATATTCATAGATCGTGGCGGATATCTCCCTCCTATGGGGTAATATGTTCGTTAGTTCACCCAAAGGGTTTTTTCACTATTAGGCAGAACATCACAACGCTCCGGCTAGTAAAATAAAGCGCAGGTTGCCTTACATTGCATACTTTTAGGAGTAGGGAAAGTCTCGCTAACTGTTCAAGAGGTCCATGTTCCTTATACAATCCAAATTTAGAATGGCTTTCAAGATGCCACAAAGACAGTAATAACGTTACAACGACTTCAGAAAAAGGGATTTTTCTTTTTAAAGCCGATTTTCGAATTCCATTTAGTGCACAATAAAGCTGAATGTAATACTATTTACGCCCTTCTCCTACTCATTTTTCTAATTGCTCCCCAAGCTATAATTAAATTCAATTTATTACTTACGCTGCATAGCATAAAACAAACAAAATGACAATTTGTAGAAAAGCCTTGACGATTTTGGGGCGCTCGTCCCTAGCATAAAATAAAATTAATCACCTTTAAATTCACTTAAACGTATTGATTTCTCATACATTGAATAAAATCTTTACCTCACATCCTACCTGCAAAAATGAAAAACTGCAAACGTTATAAGAAATAAAAGTGCGCTTGATTGTTCACTTTTCTTTCCAAAGATTTATTCTTCTTATGTCATTCGTTCGTTCGTACATTCGCACGTTACGATATCTTGCAAACGGTAACAATAAAACTATCTTTGTAAACTATTAACCAACAATAACTATTAAGGCAAGCTACAATAGCAATAAAAGAAAAGATGAGTAAAAAATTCTTGAGAATCTTTTATTGTTATGCACATTTTTGTTTGCTAAAGAGCGCTTGTAATCGAAAAAAAAAACACGTCTCTGTCATTCTATACTTTTCCAAGCCTTTAGGCATTTTTTGTTGCATTGTTATTGCTGTAGTTGTTGTTATTTCACATTTATTTCCTTTTCCACTTCTAAGATTTTTCTATTGTATATTGTGTGTGTATGTGACATGCAAATGTCACAAAAGTTGAAATTGGTTGTAAACTTTGGTTTGTCGTCTATCAATGAAATGTTTACATGTTTTCTCTGATAAAATCTTATTCGAACTTAGTAGACGTTATAAACCAATACAAGTCTATATATTAGAAACCCAGATATATATATACATATATATACAAACATATATATTCTCATGCATATAGATGTGTGTGTGTTAAAAACATGTACATATGCATTTATGCATTTGGGGAAGTTTATGTTTGGGGAATTTTCCTTAGTTTACTGTGAGGTCGTGCCATGTACGATCGCTCAACTGTGACATCGACATTTGAGCGACACGCAGCATAAGACAACTAACAAGACAACCTGCCTTCAGCACTATAATGCAAAAAAAAAAAAACATACACATATAAACATATGCATACATACACATATATACACATATAAACAAAGAAAATCAAACAGATGAAGTGGGATTTATACGATGCACAGAAACGACTTGAGAGTATGTATTCCGAATACAAATGTATTGTAAAGTAAAGTGAAAATATGCATTAACCGAACTTTCAACCTGCTGTTACGGACATACTAACATACTTGCATGCTGTTAGCAATGTCAAATGAATTTCCTATGAAAACTATGAAAGAAATAAAGACTTGTTTCACGACGACTGTGCAAAATACTCGAATGCCGCAAACACTTAGTGCGGACAAGGGAGGCACAGATAGTGTGTATTGAAAAGACTGCTACCGGACAAATGTATCAATGTTGGCTAGTGATGAAGTTGAAAACAACGTGTTTACTTTACGAAATGTGCAAAGAATCTACTACTAGCACATATTGCATACATATAACATATACATGTATGTAAGTGCGTTTGTTAACACTGTGACAGATGCAGAATCAACAGTGAAAGGGAAGTTTTTCATTGCAAAAAAATTTATATTCGTTCCCTTTGTTTGGCTTCTTTTTTCTTTTCTTTTTTTTGTTCTTACGCTCCACTATTCCACATTTGTAAATTTAAAAAAAAAAAAAAGAGAAAAACTTATAGAGTAAACTCTCCATCACATACAGGTCTATTTGCATAAGCGTACAAATACCGATGTTGTTGGCATTTCCTAAAGCCGTTGCATTTATTCGACTCCCGCACATTTCCATATTTACACAGTTGATTGAAGACTTGTGGGCTTTACCCACAACATTCAAGTAAAATTGTTAAATAAATCGAAAGGCGTAACTAATTTGAAAATGACTTGAAATAGGCGGACAATCAACCGCTCCACCACACACGACTACCCATCCCGACAGATATAATAATAGAAACTATATATATATATATATACATATATATATATATATATAACAAATCACAGCATGTACTAGGGGAGATACATACTTGTATTATAACAAACAAAAAAAAAAAATAATCGTAAAAATAATGGATAAAATTTCCTCAAATAAAAACAGAAAATTACAATTTATCTTCAAAAAAAAATAAATAAATAAAAAAAATCGTCATATCTCTGTAATAAGAGTCTGTATTTCAATACACATAAATATGTATGTGTACACACAGAACGTACAAACACACACATGAATCTCTGTGGTTGCACAAATTACGTTTAGGCATTTCGAGAAGTTATGGCAAAAGTTACGCCAACTTTTTTTTTCTTCCAATTTCCTCAATTTCCCCAATTCATATAATAAAACCACAGCAAATTGACAAATAATACTTGTATTATATTATTGGTGTACGCGTACGTGTGCATGAATGGTATAGGATACGAGGGGCGGCAGATGATGTTGGAAAACCGCATTCACTAAACAATCAAACTATATTGATGTTATGGGTAAGTACATAACAAAAGTAACGAAAAAAATTTTTTTGTGTAGAATATTTCTCTGATAAATATGCTTAATCGAAATAAATTTAAAAACGTCCTTCAATTACTCGGAATTCTAGAAATCGCTAATTAGCTCGAAGATATTGCTGTCCAGGTTTCAAATATAACCACGAATTTGTTATGCCTGAAAGTACTATTCGTTGAGATTTTTCCTCCTAACATCAAGGAATTTTTTCAATTCATTTTTTCCACTTGTACCATTTTCGGAAGTACTCTAAGCACCTTCTCTTTTAAACGTACAGAGACCCATCACACAATTTGTCAGAGTCCGTATAACGTGAATAGTGTGTGAATAGTTGACCGTAGTATGGTAAAAAGTTGGCTAGGAATGCCGCAAATTTTTGTTTTTTCAAAAAGTTGAACTAGAGAGACAGCAGAGGCTATGAACATGGCCATAACAGAACTGAGCGCATTAGTCGGTAGCAAGGTTGCTTTAATAGTAGTTTAATTTGCTGTCTTACTCCCTTTCACAAACCTAATTATAATAAAAAATATTAAAAAAAAAATATTGTCTGTTGTCAAAATGATGCTCGAGGGAAAAACCTTTCAATCGAATGATGACGTTATGGAAGCGTGTTTGGAGAGTCATCACAAATCGTTCATATGAAGTCAAAATAAACAAACTAAGAGAGATTTCCGCAAGCGTAGATTTAGCTGTCGCCCAGGGAAATTAATTTGATCTGGGCTGGAAGATCCTTTAACAGATTTAAGATCAATATCTGCTTCTGATCTTCGATAATTTGCTTGTTGTGAACAAAATATTTTTCAAAATTGTTCTGCGATTATTAATTAAAATATTCTATTACGATTTTTAACCTATAGTTGACACGAAGATGGATTTGCTGACAAGCAAACTTAATGCCTATGCCACATAAGACCTTATTCTGATCAAGAATGAATGTACTTTAGACCCTTACAGGTATTTCCGTTAGAGCCTCGCACTTTCACAATGCGTATTCCCCAGGGAAATCAAATGTTAGGGGTTTTTACGAAAACCATGATGATGTGTATATTGAGGTTCAGAAGTTTCAATTTTTCCGCCCTTAATATCCTTTCTTAGATGGCAAACACCTATATATTTAAAAAAAAAAAATATCCTTAATCCGTAATGACCAAATATTAACGAATGCGTGCGGTAATGAATTGTTCATTCTCCTTCCAAAGCACTCAATACACCACAGCCACCGCCACCACCAATCTACCAATTCTTACGAACGTACGTATGTGCACGCATATAATATACATATATGAAATCTGCAATGCTTAGGAGTGGTGTGAGGAAATTAAACAACAACTTAACTGTGTCCTGATTTATGTCACTTGTCTTACATTTATGGTCATCGACATGTCCGCTTGTGGTTTTTGCAATACGGCTTGCTGATCGGTCAGACTATGTGCGGGCTGTATGCTACCAATGTGTATGTGCGTCGCATGCTACTTAATGTATGTTTATGCATTACAAAGTAGACATAAAGCCAAACAGTGACGGCCAAAAGCAAATAACTAACAAGTAAATTGCATACTGTTGGTCAGACAAACTGTCACTTGAACTACCACTTGGTGAGTCACCTCCATCTACATCATTATCGTGCTTGTTGTGCTATTTGTTGTTGCTACTGTTGTTATTACTGTTGTCTCTTGAAGAAGGCCAACTGCAGTTAAATGTGGTTAAATAACGTAAGCTCTGTTATCCTCAATATACCGGATGCTTATAATAATGAAAGTTGTAATTATTTGGCTACTTGGGTATTGCACACAAGAACATAGGCACTCGTATATTTACAAAGACCAACTGTCTATACATGTACAATACATACGTATGCACGTTCTACATTTCTGGTAGTTTATGTTAGAGGATGATCATCTTTTTTTCCTTTCATTTCTTTCATTTCTTTTACTTCTATTCTATACTCTATGATTCTATGAGAAGAACATAATAGAAAAAAAAAAACGACTTGATTGGATAATTTGTCTACTAATTGAATAATTATTTACATTTAATTAGAGAGCGATTATTTTTTATTCAATTATACAAAATGTATCGAGAGTGAATAAGAAACAAAAAAATTATGAGGAAATATGTGCGTATAAGGCTCAGATTAATTTTGCAGCAAAACTTCTAGAGAAAAGCTATTCAATCGCTTGAAAGTATTGTTTTCGTGAGAGGTTTTTCTTTTAACATACATATTGACAAATTACATTTTAATAATCCGTGTGTGCTTTGTGGACATTTGTCGCACTACCTATATAACTCTTATCGCTTTTTATAACATAATCTTCACTAATACTAACACTGCTAACATTATTATTTTTATTACTGTTTTCATTGCTGTTTTTACAGTGACGGGTGGTTATTGATATCATAATGTCAATATTATTATTGTTATATGCAAATAGTGCAGAACAATAACATCAGCACCAAAAACAACAGCAAAAACGACACTCATCGTATAGATGCAGATGCATATAGATGCATATACATGAAATCCAGAAAATAAAAAAGTTACAAAAGCATATTCATTTACTATACATACATACATATGTGCATTTTCTGTACATATACATTGCCGTACGTGTGGGTAAGTTGTGACAGTTTGACTAAATGGTTGGCATGTGATAAATGATGCTCTGCTCGCTTCCTTGCATATATTACATATGTTAGCGTCTTTACCATTGTAGAACCAGGGGCGAAAAACAATCATATAAAGTTAAGCATATTTGAATACGACTGTAAAAATACTATGAAGTAAGTAATACTGATATAATTCATATGTAAATGTAAGCATTAAACATATGTAAATATTGATGTTAAAGAGGGAGAATAAAAGTCGAGAGATGTGGTGGAGAAAACAAAGTGGTAAGACTTGCAGAAATGCAATTTAAAAGTATATTTAAAGTAAGGTTGTGTTCGGATAGGCAGGCAAATGTTTGTTGAAATTTCTGCCTAGTGTTTACAAGTCAGGAGGTATTTTTCGGATAACCAAGTTGCGAAACTTTGCATGCAATCCGCAATAATGAACAAGGCACAGTAAAGAAGTGGGAAGCAGTGAAAAACTATCCACATAGTACCTTATAAAATATGCATATAGATCAGAACATACGCGAATGCTGTCCTTGCTTTTACTCAAAGTCATTTCCAACTTGATATTTGCCTATTTGCTTAAAAAAAACGAAAATGTGTTCATTTTTTCCCACAGGGAACCTTGTCTTGGGTACAGGGTGCATGATATGGACGTGGGATACGATTTGCCTTACTTATGCATCTGAAGTCGAGAAAAAAAAATAGATTGAAACTGAGAGAAGTCTGCATAGTTGATTATTTAATCTACTTTGTTAGAGTAATGATAGTTGGATGAATGGCTTTACAATTAAAAAGATGCGTAAGTCAATATTTGTGTTTATCGATTTCACTAGCAGTAATGTCTTTAACTCCGCGGGGGCGTCGAAATAGTAAGCTAGATTCTGGACCTTCTTGATGGTAACAAAAAAACTAGTGGTAATACGCAGCACTTATCGAGACATATGTGGACACGAGCTCAAGTATGGTCTTTTCAAAACTTATCAATAACCCCTGTAGTATATTAGGCGCACAATTCTTGCATGCTTCTCTTAAAAATTTTTGTCAAAAATAATGTCTTTGTTTAAATATGGTTAAATACATTTATTCTTTCTCCTACTCTCTGCCTGGTGTTCATCAACGACCTTCTATGCGTGACTGAAAAGTCCATTTATTCACTCGTATATAACAGCACTCTACGTCACGCATTCTCTTTCAGCAAGAGGCCTAGCCGCACCGAAGTACACACCAAACGTTGCGCAATGTATGAAAAGTTAACCTAAAATTTCGTAAAAATTTCAGAAGGCGGCCAAAGTCATTTTTACATTTTAATACCAAAACACAGTCCTGCCTTTTCACGCATAGAGAAAGTACACAAGCGCTACTTTTTATAATAAATCTGCTCAATCCTCTATATCTAATAACTGTATTGAAAAGAAAAAAAATTCGCACAAATTGAAATTTCAATATTCTATATTTTGCGTGGGCAAAGCTGAATTTTTTCATTTATGTACAGATGCTGTAAAATAAACTTCAGAATATACATAAACAGTTTTGTCATTATGTGTCATGTAGAGAAATGGGTAGAGTAGAGTGTATAGTAAAAAATTTCTGAAAGTACAGCATATCTTCTTTAGCTTACATTGTCCATATATTCGCATCCTTTGGCCGATTTAGCTCCTCTTGTGTACCAATCTGTGCACAAGAACTTGCAATACTTTTATCAAAAATAAAGCAAACTCTTAGGTTTTGCCATCGGGAGAATGTTTACCACACATTTCCACACAAACGCGGAGCCGGAGGGTCAGATATACCTCGATCGATTCAGAAGTTGGTACATTCTTGATAAAACTTCTCAAGATTGCTGCAGAATGTTGCAAAAGTTTCAATAACATGACAACATTCCTATACTTCCTTGGAGGATATAAAAACTAACTGCTCTCACTCTTTCTCTCAAATAAGCTAACAGAGAAGCTTAATTGCACCAATATAAGAGATATTAAATCGTGATTTACTTCGCTCTAATTCCCCATTCGCATTAGTAAAGAAAAGGACACCAACTTTTCAATGGCTCTTGCAGGGAAATACAACATTAAAGGATTCAATCCAAGCTAAGTTAATTTGTAAGGGCCTCTAATGTGGAACTTTCCTAGCTGATCAGCTGGAAGCAATTTTTTGTCCATCAACAATATTATTAGATAAGATTTACCTTCCAAAGGTAGTAATCACAGAGAATTGTTTGCTTCGAGACTATCCGAACCATGACAATCTTATAAACATCGTCGCCATCGTACTCTTTTGAGCTTTGAGAAAATAACTTTTGACGGGCAGATCCTTCAAAGATAGTTTCGATAACATTTAGGAGAGCCATCACACATGCTGAAATGCAGCTTAATAAACAGTTCTTGCACAAATAGCCCATCGGCAATTCATAAACCTCTCGGTCCATGTTAAACTTATATCTAAACTTTTTATTCTTTGAACACTGGTCGCCGAAACGCTGGAGAGTGTAAAGAAAAAAAATGTTAGAAACGAAATTTCACGATTCATTTCCGACATCCATTTTTATTTAAGGCTTTCCCTGCATTGCGGAAGGTCTACCCACTGCAAGCTTTACCAAGTGCAAGCCCTTTCATTTGTTATTTTCAAAATGAAAACGAAAAGTCTACTCTTTCAATATTCCAAAGTGCAAAGTGTGTATAACCTCCGGATCTAGTCTAACTTTCTAAAAATCTGTACACTTTTAAAATTGAAAATTAAAAAGAAATTTAATTTAATTTGATTAAAAACATGAAGTAAATTAAAAAAGGTAAACAAACAACGGCAAACAGCACTACCAGGAGATTTGGAATGGTACTATTTACAGAGCCGACATTTATCGAGTAATTTACTCAATTTACATAACATCCCCGCTTTTCGTACACCGTTTAAAGAAATATGAATAAGCAAGTCTGGAATATGTGTAATCTTCGTAGCATCCTTTTTGCATCCTATTTATGACGAACGTTCTAATTGCAGCGTTACGATAAGTTGAATTTTTTTAAAATTATTATAAGCTCTAAGTTTCTTTCATTATAAAAATTTTAACAATGTATTCTAAATGGAAAATGCGAAGAAAAGTGTAAACGAAATTTATGAGAATAAGATTAAAATTTTATAAAGTCTTGCAGGAAAAAAGAGAAAGCAAAACTTTTACGACACACAAAATTGTTATGCAAAACAGTAAACGTCTAAAAAGTTTTCAATTACTTCGGATGTCTGTCTTATGATGTAGTTATATCTCTATTCTGCAATTCCTTCCAACTCATAACAGAAAAGTTTAGTTTCGAGGAAATGACCCGCTATTGATGGTTAACTGTCTAGAAAAACAGCAAAACGCTTTTACGTTTGCCATCATTTATTTAGAAAAATGAACTTTAATAACAACAAAACAACAACATTCTCGCAAATTTCCAAAATATAAATTTAGATTTGGTTTTTATCATCACATCTCTTTACAAGCTCACTAAAAGCATGCCATTTAGATGTATGTATTCACATTTTCATGCGATAAGCGCCCACTTCGACCCATCTTCATTTCATACTATCTACCATTGGTAGTAGGTAATGGATGTTGATGGTAATTCAATGTATATGAATATTCTATTGAGAATAAAATCACATTTACTCGTTTACAAATTGTAGAATACTTTTTTTTTATAGGTTTCCTTCTCTCTTTAGCAGAATTCTCAAATAACAACGGAAAAATGTCACACAAAAACACTTACGTTTTAAAGCTTGTCTGACATTTTATGTGTATTTACGTTGCAATGATTGTTATCAACACTCTGATCATGCTAGTGCCACTAAAGCTTATCTGTATATTATAGTAATTTGTAATACCACACAGTTGCATGCTTATATATACATATACAGATACATATACATTTACCCTCATTCTAATATAAACTTGACTGAGTACCTTTTAAAAATTCATAAACAAAGTTATTGAAGTTTTCTGTTTTCTGTAAACTGACATCACCTCTTGCCTCTCTTGCATGCCGTTTCCTTATTTCCCTAACACGGGTTATTGTGGTTTTTTCTTCCGCTTTAGGAAGGTATATACGGAAGTCGACAAAATTGCTTATGCATATGAGATGTCTGCACATCCGTATATAGATAGATATGTGTAAGCTTACATGCATTCATTTGGGATTAACTACTGTTTAAAGCTTCTCAAGCTAAGATTTTATTTTTTTTTATTTATTTTTGTTTTTTTTGATCTTTTTTTACTGAAAGAATTTTTTATTTGCTTAATTGAAGATTGAAAGTCGATTTTACTTGCTTTTTAATAAATGAAAATGCGAGAGGCATAGAAACGGTCGTTTGACCGATTTAGATAATTTTCAAATTGTTTTGCAAATTTGTAGGCGATATCTTCACGGGACAATATTTACCATGAATGTTGCGTAGTTACATAGACGGATATATGGAATATAGAGTGGAATAGACGGACATGCCCAAATTCATTCCTAATTTGAAGCTAGCCAAGAACTTATAAGCTCTCCTACTTAACGTTGTACTGTAGGAGTATCCTTCGAACGATTTGGCCCATTTTAAATACCAGCCTGCATGCAAGAACTTTCAATATTTTTGCTAAATTTGAAGTCGATAATTTCATATTTGCAACGGTGGAAGTGTTTATGAAAGACTGACGGACAAACGGACATATTGAAATCAAATTAGAATTTGATGCTTATCAAGAACATATATGTAACTTCTAAGATTTACAAAGGAACGTAGCCCTCATACTTCAGTGACGGATACAACAAATGATGATCCGCAGTAGTCTTTGAGTTTTGTTGTTAGTGTTGATATAACTTTAGTCCAAAAATTAATTAGGACAACCCACGTTCACATATACACGTGTTAAGACCAATAGGCTATTCGTATCGTAGTTTGCATGGTTAACGTTTCGATGGCTATTTCAGTTTTCCTTTAAGTACGGCTTCACAGTAACATTTTCTCGTAAAAGTCGGCCTGATTCTTCTGAAACTTGTCGATCGCACTCTTTCGGTAACTGTTTTGCTTATGGGAGCAATAACTAAGTTGTGTGGCGATAATATTAGATTTAAGATCCAATACAGAATAGCAGATCTGCTGTCGCAGTAGACATTGAAACCTTACTCTCTTTGTTGGTTTGTCATCCTGCGTAGTAGATTGCAACGAATTCTTATGGAAACATACTTCGCAAATGTGAAAGGTGTACCTAAAAAAAAGTAGAAATAAAAAAACATCTCCGGAGCCCAAAAGCCAAAATATATTTGTATGTTGCCAGTAGTTTATAAACCTAATAACATGCTCTATATTTGAATACAATTGCGTCACGTATATTAAATGAAAGTTTTTCTAATCTGCAAATAAATTTATGATCGAAATGCATAACGTACGCAAAGTTGAATGGTATTTTGAATGCGAATTGTAAAGCAAAAGTCCTTCGTAACCTTAATATTGTCTCTTCGATGTTTCGAAACGTTTACGCAATTTATAGTGGTGAGTTAACAGAAAGCCATGTCCATGTCGACAAGAGACCTTTCGTTCCGGAAACGGTTGCAGATTATATTTGCATCTCCAAAGTGCTGTTTGTCCAGCTCAGCCATTCAGTTTTAATGCTAACGAAGTCAATGATCTAATCGAATCAAACCTGTGTTTGAGGACTGGAGTATAGTCTTAATATACTTATTGCTCCTTCTCCTTCTGCGATTTAGCGAATCATCAACAGACGACTGGGTGTGTAATAAAATCGAACCCCTTTTTTTTGCTTAACAGATGCCTTGCACGTTCGTGAATATGCCGAAAAGATTCAAAGGAAGCAACAAATATTTCCGCTAAGGTTACAATGGTGTTATTGTTCAAGATATATTTTATTGCAAAAGCTTTACCTCACTCTCAAAGGTTTTAAATGTAATGATAAATATATAGCTCCGTGCGATCATTATACTGGAGAGATTTATTGTAGGGAAGTTATTTTTACTCTGCTGCGAATCTCTGCCGTCTATAACAACAAACCGATAGATGAAAATTGCAAAGTAGGGATTAAAATGAAAGTGCGACAATTATGTGGAACCATATGTGCGAAGGGATTTTCGATGATCTTGGCAACTATTTGTGCACATGTTTAAGTAAAACTCTAGCTTTTTTTATGGGCACATCTCGGGCCTACATGGATCAATAGATACTTTAGAAACTGTAGACTAAAGACTTCTTTATTCACGGATGCAAGAATATATGCATTGGATTAGCCAAATTCATTTAGCCTTCTAGTAATGGGGTATCAATAACAAAAAATTTCAGAGAAATAAAGTAAAGTCTTTGCAATAAAATTTTCTATTTCAATTCATGAGAAGATAAGAGCAAGCTTTTTCTGTCTTGTATTTGATGTATCTAAACAAACATTAAAATGTATTATTAGTTTTGTGTATAACTAAACGCAATATCCTTAATATGGCCGAACTCGGTATAATCTCATTAATTTTGCTTTTCGTGCAATTGTTTACACGAAAATGTAAATTTAGGTAAAATTTATGTGTGTGTATCGAAAAGCAAATATTTTTAAAATTTGTTAATAACTTTTGTGTAGCTTTTTGAAATTTTATAAAGTCAATATTTATGTAATTGCATCTATATGTATGTTCGATACTTTAATCACATCAAGTGAATATATTTTAGAAATTTAGATAAATGAAATTCCAAAAAATTGTTTTTATACCCTCCGCCGACGGTTTATGTTCGTTTTGTTCAAACGTTCGCAACGTCGAGAAAGAGGCTTCAAAGACTTTATAAAGTGCAGATCGAAATGCAACTAGCGAGTCCAAATTTGGCAAAAGCATTGCAGATTCTTTTACGCTTGTTGACATTGAAAATAGCCCAAATAGTTTAAGAGGCACGCCTACAGTACAATATAAGCTAGGAGCACCTGTGCTTTTTCGATTTCTTGCTCGTTGCTTATAAATTACAACGGACACTCGATGAAAATTTCCCCGTAGATTCTACAAACAAAGAGAAAATCAGCACGCACCCACTAATTATTGTGGAATAGAAAGTTCAGTTTCTTTGTTCCTTTTTTTTTCTTTGAATCTTTTCCAGAATAAAGATGATGGGTAAAAAAGGTTCGGTGAATATTCCAATATTATTTACTTGCATACAATATCAGCAATAACAATAGCAATGCATTTACTTATGGCAGCCATTGCATGAAATATTTGTGAAATTTTCATTTAATATAAACAATTTTTGCAATCCACACAACTAATAGTATAAGAGTATATTAAGTTTGTGTAGATGTATGCAACATCTGGAAGAACTTGAAATAGACGCACTTTACGTTGTACCGATCGATTCAAAGTGTGTTTCTGAACCGATCTAAGCAAAAGTTTGTCCATTTACCTATCCATCCGTCTGTCGCTTTTGGGGCCGCGTATTCAGATCGCATTTTTCAAGATGCTTTAATGAAACCTAGTGCACCGCAATTTTTTGGCTCACAGGCGAACGCTATTGAAAATAGCTCGGGTTGGATCAATTTTTCAACCGCTCTCCATATAACGTCTCATATTACATAGTAGTTATGTAAATACTTGTATTAAGCGATATGGTGTGTATAATATTTGTACTTGTGCTTATTGATTTAAATAGTCTTATTATAAATCAATCAGTGAAAAGAGCTTTGATAAAAATTGCAAAGTATAATGTATCCCTATCAAACGCCCACTCGAATATGTTTATGAACAAAAATGAAACTATAAATTGTAACGAACATAATGCTGTAAACTACTATCAACGATTATGCTGGATTATCTACTTGTAAATGTGTATAAATGAAAGTAAGTTAAATAAACATTAGGTCATAATGAGTGTAAGTGCGTTAACAAATAAGTATATAATAATTTTAAAAGCGGATGAAATTTAGAAGTAAAGTATCATTTACTTGTTAGTGGTGTTCATGCGTATGCAGCTGATGCTGATTTTATTTTCCTTTGCTTGGCTTTAAAGTCAAGATTTAGTGCATTGACGCTCTGTTCTCTGATTTACAAGCTTTAACATTGGTTTAAAAAACTGGGGGATTCTTGCTCTTGTTCACAGCTTATGATATCCATTGCTACTCTACATGCGGTAGCTTCCAATCTTCTTGCCAAATTTAAAGGTGATAATTTCCTTTTTGCCAGGAATTCGTTTACCAACGGCAATTAGTTTCAGTTTAACATCCTTTGTAGACTATAAGTGAGACCTTTCCATTTTATTCCATTGTAACGGCTTTTGTGGCCAAATTGTACGCGCCACTTCTCCAAAGTTTTGCATAGTACCCATAATCCTCTTTACTAGGAATGCAAACTAAAATTTTTTCTTTACTATGAGCGCGATTAAGAATAGATCAAAGCCACTTTAAAACTTAATTCCTCGTCACCTAAGAATACATGTAAACACTTTGGTTTTCTATTCCAATTGTAACGAAGCAAAAGATAGACAGTCTAAATCGACACAGTATTCTATGATGACCAGAAATATGGACACGTATTTAATGGATTCTTTAATGACTGTTTCTAAGCTTAAAAAATAAAGCAGTGAACTTTCATACCCGCTTTCAAAAATGGTAAATAGAAAGAGAATGCTAAAGCAATCGATTTTAAAACTGTGTCTAACTTGTGATAGCGGCGTGCAGCGAACTACCCAATAAGTTAGTAGCAAGCGGCCTAAATGTTATAAATGCTATCAAGCAAAAAGCGTTCAGAAATTCAATTCAGAAAAATAGCTATGCTTCAAATCTCTTTTTAAATGAATTGCTTGTGCTAGGATTTGTTCCAAAAGTGATACCGACGCCCAAAACCCAAAGTATGATTGAAATGAATGACTGATTCAGTTGCAAGCACAAGTGATAGTTTTCGTAGCAAAAGAAAAAGGCACTAAGATTCTTAGACACAAAACTACAAAAACCGTTAAGACGATGGAATCTAACCATTATGTTATACCCGGATGCCCACAGGAGAAACCTAAGAAAGAAAATCCTTAAAATGACATGCAGATCCCAAGCTATGAAACTTTGCACATTTCCCCAGACAATAAGCGGGCAAACAAACAATTAGTTACTCGCATAGTAATTCATAATTTAAATTATTTACTTAAATTATGAAAAATTAAACAAAATTTTATAATAAACGTTCGGGCATATTAACACTTTTACCCACGTTGTGTGATCTTTTCTCAATGCATTCGTTACTCATCTCTCTATATACGAATTAAAAATCAGACATTTTTATTGCTTATCATATATCACAAGTTACCAGCGGCAAAATATAATAAAAAAAATGAATAAATAAAAACAGAAAAGTATAAAATGTGAATCCCGCAGAAGAGCAGGTTAAACTCGCTGATGTGTAAAAAAGCAACAAATACAATATAATTCGTATAAACGCAAATAAAAGCAACAAAACCAGAGAATTGTTGTCGGTTGGTCCGTTATTTATTTGAAAACAATTGAATAAACCAGACAACAGCAACAGCAAAAAAGGCCCAGCCACCATCTAAAGCCCAACATTAAAAAAAAGAACTCGATAAGAGAATATAAAAAACAGGCCAACAAGTTGATGTGATCAGAAGAAAAAAAAGAAGAAATATGAAAAAAACGGCAGACACAACGCGCTTAACAAAATGACAAAGAATCTCAAACAGGGCTAAAGTGACCGTATACGCAGCAAAACGCACTGACTGCAAACGCCTGTGATGGTTAACTTTCGTTTTATTTGTAAAAGCATGAGTGTAAGAGTGGGAAAGGATGCTTATGTGTATGTGTGTGTGTGTGTGCTTGATGGTGAATTAAATGTCAAGGCAACCCTAATTGCAAACAGTGACTTCAATAAGAAGGATTTCAGTTAATGGTATTACAATAAAACGCTGAACGCAACTATGCTGGAGTTGTTATGTTGAGAGATTTCGTCTGGAGGGCAAATGGTGTTATTCTGCTTATATTATTTCATTCCCAAGCCAAGGAAAGTTGATTTGTGTTACTTGCTCGTACATATATGCGTGTGTATATAACTAAGAGAAAAATGTCAAGTTGTTGTTTCACCAGCGTAATAAAAAACAAAAGCAAAAAACACGTATAGTTCTTGTTGTTATTCCCATCACCGTATATTCACTTTGTCAAAACGTGTGCAACGTTCAGAAAGAAGCTTCAGAGACCCCACAAAGTATACATATTCTAAATCACCATCAAATTTTGAAGCTACTTAAGCATGTCCATCTGTCTGGTTGTCCGTCCGTACGGTTCTGTAGTCTGTTGTAAATATTCTTCACAAAAATGATGCTATCGACTTTTCATTTAGCAGAAACACTGCAAATTCTTGCAAGCAAGTTGATATTGAAAATGGACCAAATAGGTCGACGGACACGGCTACAGTACTACGTAAAGTGAGAGCATCTCTGTTTTTCGAAAGAAATAAAAATTTGGTTTTTTGATCACTGCTCATAAGCCATAGTATATAAATGTAAACAAATAAAGTATAACATATAAATATATAAAAATTTGCCGTAGGCGATGCTATAGTGTCTGTAAAATATGGAAAAAATTAGCCATGCCTACCCAATATTATAATTGATCAAAATATAAATTGTTTTTTCAATACCTTTATAACGCGCAGAAACAAGCTTCAAAAATCGCATAATAATATAAGTTCTTGGCGAGTTTTAAATTTACAATGCATCCAAGCATGTCCGTCCGCTCGACCGTCCCTCTCTTTGTCTGCGCAATTGTCTAGCATCTGTCGTAAACAGTCTCTTTAACAAAAATGAAGACAACGCCTACAAATTTGCAAAAGAATTCGAAAGTGATCAAAACTTTTCAATGTTTTTCACGCATACAACGTCCACACGCCTATTCGACAAAAAATTTTATTTCGAATATAGAAAAAATCAGTAGCTCCTACTTCATCTTATAGAGCATGAGAATTTAGTTCTCTTACTTTTTTGTCATTTTTAGGATAACGATGATGGATATAAAAGATTCGGTCACGACCGAATATATTTCTTATTTTTTATTTTTTTGTACACCGTAATGTGTGTAATAATAAAATGAAAGCAAAAAGTAACACTGAAAATTTACTCACAAGTGGTTGTCACAATATCGCAACAATAATAAAAAATTATAGTACACGTCCATTACAAAGAAAAAGAAAAAAAGAAAGCATTACCGGGTTTTAAAATAGCAATAGCAACAACGACAACAAACAACATATGTACGCTTTGTTGATGTATGAGTGCTTTAGCAGCATATCTACTTACATGTATACACCACTTTGTCCCGGTTACAGTTGTTACATTTTTTTGAGTAGTGTAGAGACTATGTGACAAATTTCTCCACAATCACACATGTACGTACACACATGTACATACATATATATCTATATGTATTAGCGCGTGTGTATATAAGTACATTTGGGGATATGCATGCATAGAGTAAAAGTCAGGCAAACTGACATTTGTAAGGTTCACTCAAGTGGTCCGTCTCTTGTGTGTATTTTCACATACGAGCCTCACATGTGTGTGACTCTTATTGCTATGATTGTTATTGCTCTTGTTGCTGTTGTAATTTTTGCTTTTATTTCTCGGTTCTGTTCATGCTCGTAATACTATTTGTTTAACATGAAAAGTTAAAAAGGCTGCAATTTGTTGCTTACTAGCTGACTGGTTGGTTGGCTGGCTAGTTGGTTTGTTGTCTGGTTAGCTGGGTGGCAAACAAACAAAATTACACGAATGACTGATAATTTGTTTAAACTGCCATTAATTTGACGTTTTTTTCTTTTTTGCAAAATTTTGCTTACAAAAAACTGCCCTCCGAAAATCTCGGAACAAACGAAAACGACTAAATGTTACAATTAAATCACATTAATTAAAGGCTGTTCGACCATTGAAGTGTTAAGAATTTTTTGCTCAGGGATTGCAAAACTAAACAAGTTTTGGCGTTACGTTTGTGTGATAATTTAGGTTCTTCTATCTAGTTCAAGAAGAAAATACCTAAACGTAATGAAAGTCTTTTAAAAAAAAAAAATAATAATCGAATATTTTCTTTCATACCTGAATATTACTTCGATTTTATATGCGAATGAATGTAAGGTGAACGAATGCAAAGTGTTTATTTTCAACAGTTTGTTTTGTCCGAATATAGTGTACACATTTCATTAAAAATAGAAATTTATGGTCATTTCGAAAAGTTCCTGTCTGATTTCGAAAGATATACGAGACTTAAGAAAATATAAAGAATCGATCTCTAAATATTGTTTACCGAAAAAAGTTCAGGAGAAATTAAAGTAACATCAGCTCGGCTTGCAATTGACCAAGATTTGCGTCTCAAAAGTCCTAAAATTAAATATTTTAACTTTGCTACGTTGAATGGTTGAATGGTGTGAATACTCCTACAACATCGACTATGAAGTTATTAATTCAAAACATCTTATCTGATTTGTGCTCTACCACAATTTTATTAATAATAAGGAAATAAATTCAATCATTGCAATTATACCCGAAAGCATTAAGTTTTTATGGATATACGTAATACCCGGGAAAAGTTAAGGTACACCGATTGATTCAGAATTATTGTTTGAACCAATTTAGCCTTGTCTGTCTGTCCACGTACTATTGTATTCCATCAGCACTGACACTATTGGACATGGATTTTATCGGAAGAACAATCTCCATACAAAGCCTCATTTCAAAATATGTTGTTTACAAAATTGCATTTTGAAAAATTTCTCGACAAAAATCAATGGAAAGTAGTAGTGGTAGTTATGGAATACAAAAAATCTATTGAAAGTTCGCATCGCGAATACTAGCGTTTCCTTAACAACCTCTCATACAGCCATTCCTAGTGAACAGTGTGCCTTTACGTGATAAACATATCAAATGTTTAATATTTTATTATAAAAATTGGCACTTTATAATAATTTTAAGTGAAAGTTGATTGTAGCAAATTTAGATTTTTGGATTCCTTTCCATACAGGAATTCTCATGGAAAAAGCAACAAGGTTTAGTGTTTCAATACTTCATGAATAAAGGAAAAATGCAATGATCGTTAGCAGGAAAATTATTTTGCTATATTTTAACCACGTCTATTCCACGTTTTAGTCCCCCCCACCAAACCTTCATTGAGAAGTATACCCTTACATAGAAACACAATTTGATTGTTAGTTGGATTTGATCAGGAAACCGTGATAACTATGTTAAACCAAGGCGTTTTTAACAGCCGCCCAATCCCCCGCCCGTAAATCATAGCGTTTCTGTTTAAAAAAGTTTTCATATATGAGTCCTGGCATTCAATTGAATTGTGAATTCAGAAACAGTTTAAGTGAACTCCGACTGCCATTGCGCTGATAAACCACCTAGATGGAAACCTAGTAGTTTTGATGATAAAATTTTTTCACTTGAAATACATTCATCTTTTATTATATCTAAGCTTGTCTGTCCATCTGTCCGTCTTGTTGTTTTGTGTTCAACGTATAGGTCATAATGACATTTGGTAAGCCGGCATGGCTTGGCGCACAGACGAACGCTATTGAAAATGCTTTGGAGTTAATCCCTGTTTGACCACTTCCCATATCACGCCTCATTTTGAAAAGTCGTTATATGAATAAGTGAAAGGCTGTGCAAGGTATTTAATGGATTGTCGTGGCCAAATATAATGTTCTTACTTGTTTTACAAATATTTAAAAACGGCAAACACAATTGCTAACGGCTTCCACGATTTGCGCTTACATTGCGAAGTAATCTATAATCGAAACTAAGCCTAACGTGTCTGCCGGCATATAAATAAGAAAAATATCTTTAAAAACTATTGACGTAAACCTTATAGGCACTAATATCTATCTTATTACTTTAAATCTGCAACATAATCTCGGAAGTAAAATCGTTTTGAAAAAGTCTCTGATACAATTTTTAAAAAAAAGCCCAACACACGATTTCATCAATTTTGCATACAAGCAAAAGGTTGAAAACTCATCCATTCAATGATATTAAAACTAGTGTGTAGGATAACTACGTTATAAAAGTAAAGTATGTTTTTTCTTTATTAACCGACATTGCTCAATAATTAAATATGCTGTAAGTGCATTATATGATATGAAATTCCTTAAATCTATCTATTCAAAAATTTCTCTCAAATAACGGCATAAAGCAAAATCACAAGCACAGCCAAGGCTGTTCATATCTTTTCATTTTTATGAGTGTATCAAGATTAAATTATCCTTCATATAACCTGCTCATCATGTGTTGTATATAGAAAAGAGCAGCAGTGTTCTCTAAAGCTATAACATATCCTCCTCTTTTTTTTTATCTATTTATGTCTACTTTTTAGGTAAGTACATATATGTTCAACAACAATTTTTATCACCTTGAGCTATTATGTATGCAAAGCAAACTAAGAGTAAATGAAAAAGAAGAAATGGAAGAAGAAGAAAATTCTTATTACTAGTTTATATATAGCCATTTGAAAGCTTCGTGGATACATACAAGCATATCAATGTATTATAAATGTATATGCATAGGGGCTGAGCTGCGCGCACTACATACATAAGCTCATATTGACTGTAGGGCTTTATGGCATATCTTCTATTTCTATGTTTTCAAGTTGCACATATGTTTGTGTACGTATTTATATTTAGGAGCTGAATATAAAATTTCTTTCAACATGCTGTTGCGTATGTATTTACATACATATATACCATGTATATTATATATATATATATATATATATGCGTACATATATGTTTAATGAAATTCCCATAAATCTCAGCTGAACTATGCTGAAAGTAATAATTACACACAAGATTGAATTTTAATTTAATTTTCTTTTAACATGCAGCAATTTTCTCTTACATTACATGACGGTACATAGACACAGGCACACGGAGCCGTTTGTGCTATTTTCTTCCCTTTTTTTCTTTCTTTTTTTTGATTTTCGTCCTATTTTGCCCTTTATCTTCTTGTTTTACTTTCTGCAGTGCAACATCCTGGTCCTGGTGGTAGCACATAATGTTAATGATAAGCTCAAAGTTTGTTGTGTGCACAGATTAACTTGCTTAGGTGTAGAGAAAAATTGTTTTTAATATTAGCTGGAATGACTTTTTTAAATATTGCCGATATTAGATTTTCATTCATGAAGGACACAAGTTGATGTCGGTAGTATTCGAATACTTCTTTCAAGTAATGAAGAGTGCAGGAAAGTGAGCTTAGACTAAGCCGTAGACTCTGAGCTGTAATGTACAATTCACATCAATATTTAATTTTATTTGAACATTAAAATAATTTTCGGAATTTTTGGTCTGCAAGAAAGGATGAAAAACACGTTTTTTTACCCAAAGGTAAATTGTCCTCATGGACTTTTCGACATACTGAACCGAATTTATGCATACTTTCAAAGCCCTGCCCTCAAAATTGAATAACACCCAAGAAACTTTTAAGTAAACAAATAGTAGACTAAAAGGTGTAAACACATTTTTAGCTTCAAAGCTGCTCTTCTTTCTTTGCAAATTCTTCTGGAGAGATTTATTTATTTATTTAACCTTTGTGCATGTGCGTATGTGCTTTTCTGTTTGCGTACACTTCTTCTGCCTCTCTCCCCCTAGGAAATACCGTTAGATATTACGTCCCATGGGGGATGTCTACTAGATCGCTCTTTTGTAAGTGTGTGTGTGTGTGTGTGTGTGTGTGTGTGTGTGTGTGTGAAGAAGCAATTCGAATTGCTCACTTATACGTAGTTCATATTCCCTGGTATGCATAAATTTCAACAAAAATTCATAGATTCGCAGTAAAAAACTGACATTGCTTAACCTTTCAATATTTTGTAAAATCGCACCAATTAATTATTTCGTCAACGTTTTTCTTTAGAGTGGTAACGTATCGCCCGAAGGCAATTGCAGCTTTCATAAAAGTGAATTGAGGTCGAAGACTTCACAGCAAAGTTTTTGTTTTTTCTCTTGTCTTGACTCTGTAAAACAATTTAAGTTCGCAAAGACCTCTTCATAATATTCTCATTTCAATAAAGCGAATAAGCTAAAAAATAAAGACGATACTGAGGTTAGCGCATCTGTTTCTTTTAACGCGTCCAAAAACTGATTTAGTCACAATTAGCAAAAGACTTTGCGGAATTCGCACCGAGGTTTTCTCTTTATATCATACACTGGGTAAGGGAAAATCATCGTGACATTTCCACCAACAGATGTATTTGTACATCTTTTTGCAACCTTTTGCAAAACCCATAGCCCGTAGATAAACTCACGTTTCCAA
Source organism: Glossina pallidipes (assembly GCA_000688715.1). Lineage (NCBI taxonomy): Eukaryota > Metazoa > Arthropoda > Insecta > Diptera > Glossinidae > Glossina > Glossina pallidipes. Next base: position 3,836,126 of record KK499765.1, on the reverse strand, counting down.
AATTAGTCGAAATTAAATAGATTTAGTAGATAATAAGGACAAATTTGGAAAAAATTGCAACATTTTACGATATCACTTTATCTAAGGCGATAGCGTTTCAAAGGCATAACTCGTAGTGCTTATGATGAAGATTCACAATACTCTGGAAATTTCGTTTTTAAGGACCTGTCGTGTTATGGTCGATCAAGCGATAAAGTCAATGAAAATTTTAAGAAAAATTAAAAAAGACTAATACAATTCCTCTTAGGACGTCATCCTTATCACCCTGGCAGTGGACACTTACCAAAAAACGATCCTGCACCATGTGCGTAAGCCAGAATACAAAATGATTCTGCGCGTTATCTAATAATAAATAACTTATTAGATCGAATTTCTGTCCGCAAACTACTAGTAAAACGAGAAGTTGTTCACATAAGAAAATAATGGGATAAAAAGAACACAGGCCAAGCTGAATATAATTGTGTAAACGGTGGCAAATTCCGGATTTGCACCATCTGAGATAATGCTTTGTGCTTAACCGGTGTAGAAGAGAATCGTGTGACGGAAGCTTTTCCTATCTGGCCACAGGATGAACTCCACTCTTCGCGGTTAACAACTAATGTGAGTAATTTGCGCAGTCTACATAGGGGGTCGAGAATTGATTAAAGAAACCATGATGAATGCCACTTGAGAATCGAGCGTACACTTTCCAATCTGCAGATGCAGCTTACCCCTCCTTTCTCGCATAACCATCACTGTAGCCATGAATGTATAGGTGATATCCTTTGAATTAAAAAAAATCCTGGGAACTGTGTTCAACAGCTGGAAAATTTACTTACATGTGATATGGTGGCTGGCATTCCAAAGATATCAAAAGCGGGAAAGATTTTTTTCCTTATACGTATCGCAGCAAAAGTGTTATTGATGAGAAAATTACATGAATTGAAGTCCAAGTTGTTACTCCACTCGCTGTTTAGGTCTTCTTTAGATGTGACGCTCATATTTGTTTGGAAATTCCCAAAAGGATACCTTAACGAAAAGGCACGAGATTAAATGTTGAGTTCATTAATGAACCGTATTTTGAGGGCCTTAACAGAAAAATTATTAATATATTAGAACAGCGTTGAATAGATTAGCTATTCATGACTTACATCGAATTTTGGAAAAAAAAAATGTCTTTGTTTTACTTGGACCCGGAAATTATTGACGACGTTTAAGTAAATTCTAATAAATTTCAGCCAAGGTGACCATAACATCAATCTTAAATAATAAATTTACTTTGACTGTTTTCTTTCACTCTATTTATATTTGACTTGCAATTAGTAAAAACGTGCATATTTTCATAGATCTATTAGAGATAAAATAAGTTAATAAATATTAAAATAAATGGATTCATTCATTCGACCACAAATCAGAAACAAATATGAACTTTTACCTGATTTAACTTCACATACGTACATGCTATCACTTGGAATTTGGTTTGTTCAACTTTGACAGTGATACGATTTTTTATCTCTTTTTGTTTTAGTTTTCAAAGTTTTCAACAAGTAAAGGAACTGCAGTCTGATATGGCAACACAAAGAGGAAGACGAAGAAGAAAAATAAGAAGAAGAACGAGTAAAGAAGAAGAGATCAACCATAAATAAACTCATATAAAACTTTTTATTTCTTTTGTAATCAACCAAAGCTATGAATAATAGTAAAAATAACAACAACGAGTTGACAAAAGGATGTACAACAGCAACAGCAACAGTAAACACACAATTCAACACATTCATACAATAACTGAAGTGAAGGCAAAAAAATAAAAAAAAATCATAGAAACAGAAATAAAACAATAAAAGCGGAAAACAATAGGAAAATAAAATTCCTGTTAAAAACTACAGGATTCGAAAAGTTGAGTTGAATAAACTCTTCTTTTTCTTCTTCTCCTTTTTTTTTTAATAAATACACTCACATATACATGTAGCTAAATACTCCAAGCTGCACTGTTATATATCGAGGGAAATTGGTATAAAATAATCTCTCTCAAGTATAATAAAGGTATGCACGTTACCAACAACTGGAAAGATAGAAAGTCAAGTTCATTAACAGAACGGACGGAACTTGAAAAGCAGCCAGAGATAAAGGAATACACAAAAATACAATAGAAAATAATTTGTCACGGTAAATTTACACACACATACTCGTATATACTATTCTTTTCCACCTGACAAGGTTAAGAGAAGGGTTAAGAGTCAAAACAAAAACGATAAATCCGTAAAAACCAAAGAAGTAGAAATTCATTTGGGAATGAATGACGGCAAACGAAACAAAAGACTAAATGAGAAATAAGAAAAAAAACAACATCAACAATAAAAAGTGTTCATATTTGAAATTGAATGGGAAGACAAGTAAGACGCTGTGCAATCTCGCGTAGTGAATAAGATAATTTCATTTAGCAAAAGTTATTATGTCCTTCTCTACAAGACAAGCAACTACTAATAAGAAGCAAGGTATGCGTGGAAATCAAGATAGATCAAGACTGCTACTAAATGAAAACGAACACTTTTACGAATGGAAAGGAAATGTCAACATGACAAAGATTAATGTAAAACGAAAAGAAAATCTGTTAATATCGAAAAGAAATTTATACCATCAAGATACTGGAATGTAAACCAAAACTTTAGTTACATTTATCATTTCAACTCTATCGATTTCATTTTCTTTAGTAAATTGGGTAAAGCATGCAAGAGTTAGTAGATGAACAGCTTCGACTAGCGTTTCAATACGAGAACATGTATTAAAAGAAAAGTGATGGCAGCAGGTAGATCTATATTACTTCTGGGGTGACAGACGTTATCGCTAGGTTTTTTTCTGACTTTTTAAATGGTTTGCATAAGCGCCGAATATATTCCATCCATCCATCAGTCGGGATTTAGCCATCCTTCAACCGTTCATTTTGTACTAGTTTCAGTGGAAAGCTTCTAGATTGATGCTCAGGGCAAGAAGCAATGTAAAAAGCACTTTATCTGCAGCCCTCCAAAGCCAAATCCTATATAACCATTAAATTAATTTGCGAAAACTGTGGAATATGTTATCGTATACTCACTGACTACTTCAGTATGCACCATCTAGAATATTGGATAATCGAAATTATATTTCAAATACATGTTTGCCGATACCATTTAAATCCAGTATAAAAATAGATCAGGGCAAATTGCTGACAGTCTCACATTATTACAACTTTTTGTAACCATTATCTACTAGAAGGGATTGCGAAGGTTAAGTGCGAGGGAAACGCATTTTTTATGTAAGCTTTTAAAATAGAAAGAATTCGAAAACACATAGTGGTTGTAAGCTGATTTTAAGTCCATAACTATGCTTTTCTTTTTTATTGCAAAAGAACACGCATTTAATATTCAGAATATGATCTATTGTTGGCCATTGCTTTTTCCCATCTTTCGGACAACGTACGAATCCCTTGATATCTTTTGAGGTGAACCGCTTACTTCTTCATAAGTCCTTGCTCGGCTTAAACGTGTTAATTTCTTTCGATACAGATCGACCGTAGTTGTTTTACACGGTTTTAGACCAAGCTGAGCTGATCCTACCAAATATAGAGCATGACCTTTGAAATGGAAACATTTGGTTTGGGCGTTTACGTGAAAGAATGACCGGGAAGTCTTGATGATTTTCTGCGCTTATACTTACCCTAATAAAATCATTTTTCGTCCCCAGTTACAATACGGTATAGAAATCTTCTTGCCTTTCCCAATTAAACACAGCACGGCCCATATATCTTGGTTTCAAGTTGTGTGGAAGCCAATTTTCTTGTTTCTGAATAATTTCTAAGGCTTTTAGGCCTTTTGAAATAGCTGATTGAGTCACCTCCAATGCTCCTGCCAACTCTTCTTGCTCTTGACACGAGCCTTGATGAAGTACCGGATCCAATTCCGCCTCTTTGAGAAGCTACTCGCTTTCATCGCTATGCCATTGGGTTCCATTTCGATGCCGCCAACGTATTCAATTTTCACAAAAATAATTATGACGGCAATTTTGCAATAAAATCACTTTTTCTGCAGGGAAATGCGGGTGCGGCAAGGCCTGTTTTTCCCTTTTCTAAGTCTGTGCATTTTTGATTAGCTTAAGATTGTTGGTGCATATAGCTACGTTCTGCACGTCCGTTGGCTTATCGATTTGTTGTCTATTGTGTGAACGTTTAAGGTTGAAAAAATTGGAATAAACTACTGAGGCTTGACTTTTTCTTTCATTACAAGTTCATATTCCCAAATTTGCTTTATTTTGCATACAATGTTGCGTTAGCGTTCTCTGTAGCCCGATTTTTCCTATATGACGTAGATAAATAATCGTTTAACTCTTGCAGATAATTGAGTGGAACTGAACCGACTTGACATGATTGTTGCGTGTCTTATATCAATCGCCCACAACCATCATTATCACAATCCCCGATTGTATAATTGCCCGGAAGTCATTCTACCGCACTATCATTTTGTCCTCTGTTGGCAATTATCTATAAATGCTGTTTTACTAAATAAATTAAAATATTTTATTATATCCGTTTTAGAAATCGCTCGAATAACTCAATATTAAGCAATGATCTTTCAGTTGATAAATAAGTGTTAAGATGTATACAAGAAAAGTTTATTTGGAAAAAAAAAGTGAAAATGCAAGGCTATCAAGCGCCTTTGTTTGGCCTATTAACAGTGAAGTGAAGGTATTTTAATAAAATATTTTTATGTTTAATGGCTAAATATCAAATAGAAAACATTTTCGCACTTACAACTGTAATTTTCTCTGCTATAAGATGGAAATTTTTTCCCCAAGAATATCAACAGCTATTTTATGCTTGAACAGTAGCCGTGAAAGTTTTTGTTTGTAAAAATTAAAATAAAAGAAAAAAAAAACACAAATAAAACGAAATTAAATTAGTTTTACCCTAAAGCAGATGTGCAAACAACGCCGCAGATAATGCTGAATGAAAAGAATGCTATATAAAAACGTTTCTTGCATTTATATAGGAAAACTTTACTTTTAATTAAAAGTTAACATATTTCACTATAAGGGCGCCATTAACTACATTCGGAAGTATTTTCATGAACTTGTTTATCACACTAGGACAGATCTTAAATGGCTGTTTGGCAAGTCTTTTTACAGTCAGGCATACACTTGTTATCATAAAGAATATTCGTCATTCCTTAAAGTAGTTGTATGTACTAAAAATTCGGTTACTTGTGAAGTCAAAATGCGAGGCTCAGCTTAATTGCCTATGGAGTCAATTAAATTGTGGATAAAAAAAAGTTTAATATAAAAGCTTACTTATGCAACGATAAGAATCGAAAAGAAATTTTTTCATATAAACGATTCCTACATAAACAAATGTAACAAGCAACATAAGAATACATTAAACCAGAGCGTGCAATCTTTTAGCTTGCGCGGGCCATAGATAACGAAGTAATTTTCCCTTAAGTCACAAATTAAAAAATTAAGCCTCTGAAATTAAAATTAGTTAACGCGTACTTGCAATATATATAAGTGGTTTGAAGATTCAACTTTAGGGTTATTGCAGAAAGAGTAAATTAACATGAGATCGACTCGTCTGAGAATACGTTACATTTGCCTAAATCCTATATGCAAAGAAATTTAAAAAAATATTATAATGCATGTCTCTTATCTACCCAGCTACGCGATAGTCTTCCAACTAAATAAAGCTTAGTTAGAGAACTCTTATGTGGGAAGATGTCGGAAAAATAAACCAATGCAGACCAAACTTATCACAGTGAATTTACATGCCAAGTCATTATCTTATGCCCAATTCTATCACAAAATGCTAAAAACTAGATCTAGCTAATTTCACGCAAGACCTTATTAAGTTTTATATGGGGGGAAATTGAAAAAATGGCCCCGTCGGTAGGAATCCTTGCAGAACCATCTCGTATGCAAAGATGTTATTTCTCATCAATATTTACTGAGAAACTTTAAAAGTGGAATATATTTTTGTATAACGAGTTATTCAAAGTGTTCATCAAAATATCTCGAAAAGTCCAAGCTTCTGCCTATAGCGTACAAAAGATTAATTTTAAAAGTAAGTTAAGAATAAAATATTTTTACAATAGCATAACATTTGTTCTATCTTCTTCTGATCTTTTAGTTTTCAAGGGGTACCTTTTAATCATGAAAACTGAGACGTTATACCAACGCCACGTAGGCAAACTTTTTTCTTACTACCAGCAACGCAAAATTGAAAGTCTTGCGAAAAAATTTAAATCGGCGCACGCGAACAATACGTAAAACCAGCAACAGAGGACATAAGTGTAGGGAGCAAATGAGTAAAAGTAAACTTGTTCCTACAAAAGAAGTTATTAGTGACTGCTTGAATTTATAAAGTAATTGCCTTTGTCAACAACTGGCCATCTTGATCCTGTATACGGACAAGATCATCTTAATTTAACTTTTGAAGCGTAGTAACTCAGCTTTAAGTCACAGGAGACCGAGCCTGTTCAGCAATGAGGCCAAAGGCTGAATGGACATTTAGTAACCCTGAACAGTTACTAGGTTTTCAAGTATATCTACCATCCGTCATGTAACAAGGCCTTTCTTTACGTGACCCAGAAGGCCAGACCATAACTGTTATTACGTTGCTGCCGTTTTTGATATTTTCTTTTGCAAAACCACGACAGCTTTTGAAGTTTGATAGAAAGTCGTACATGTATTGTAACATACACAAGAATTAATAATTTTGTAATTGTTAGTGAGCCGATTCATTCAATTACTGATTTAAGCTTAGCGAAAAGAAAATTAAATGCGCTCCTTAGAACTCCAGATTTTACACTGGCTTTTAAAAAAGAAACGCAAGAGTCAGACAAACGATCAGAATCTTTTCTTCTGCCAATACAAACAATTTCTGTTCGATGTTTCTCGCTGCAAGTTACAAACATAGGAGAAGCAAAAGCACAGTTAACTTTGGAATATGCTCTGAATCGCATGCATCCTGCGGGCTATTTGTTGGAAAGTCATGATACTGAACAAAGTAAATTCATTAAGAAAACGTTTGTATTTCAGTTATACAAATCTTAAGTCATCTATCTCGCCTTTATAACCAATAAAATATATGTAGCCTAGTTGTTTACTTATTCTCTACCAACTTTATCGAGCTTTACCATTGCAAGAGCTTATCAAAGAAATTGAATCAAATTACCTTGTAATCTTATCCCTGAGGTTACATTTCCAATTTTATTTACATTTTACACGTTTATGTAACTGCTTGCATCTGCTTATCTTTATCAACTGCCTTCACTTTCGCCCGCCCATGAAAGGAATTTGCTACTGTGTCTTTGATATTCTTTTCCTGTATTTATATCTCTTGCTGTGCTCATCCATTACTTGTACAGTTGTATGCTGTGTGCACTTCACTCGTTACGTCTTTACGATACACATAAATAGCAATCTTACGTTTCCGTTTATCACGATTGAAAAGTTTCCGTTATTTTTCTTATGAAATTACTTTTCATGTGGTTTTTTTACGTCGCGTTGCGTTTACACACATATTCAAAAATTAAAAAATTCCTTTCGTCTTTGATTGCCGTGGCTTACTTTTAAAAACATTTCAAATAAATTTTATACTGCAGGTGAAAAAGAAAGATAGTGAAGTGAACTTAAGATATTTAACATTTTCTTATTAAAATGACGTCTTTCTTTCTTCTTAATTGAAAAACATACTATATATAATAATTGAAAAATCCATAATGCGAGTAATTCATGAAATGGATAGTACTATCAATTACATTAGAAAAATGAACGGGAAGGGTCAACCACATTTTGAAATAGTAAATATGATTTTTGTACCCGTTGCCGAGGGATGAGGAGGATGTTCATTTTGTCAAAGTGTTTGTAACGCACAGAATCAAGCTTCAGACATCCCCTAGAGGACGTATATTTTTGATCAACATCAAATTCTAAACCTATTTAAGAAATTTTTTGTCCGTCCGTCTGTCTATCTGTTTACAAGCGATACAAAGGTAAAAATTTGCGTTTGTGGGCATCTGTAGAAAATGGAAAAAATCGGACGCGTTTGTACTAAGTTATAATTGAGCAAATTTGTATTTTTCTACTTTTTTAATTTTGCTTTCTTTGATCTTTCTACGTTTTTGATCTGCTTATTACTCATGAGCTAAACTAGACCGAATGTCAAAAATTATTCTGTACATTCCTTACATGAAGATATATTATGTGTCTGAAAATGTGCTAATTTTAAAATAAATACATAGCAGACCCACAGTGGCCAGTAGAATCAATTTCATATTAAAAAAAAAACTTGGAGAGTAAAATACGACAAGCAAAGTGTGTTAATTGTAGGTTAAATATTGCGGACGAGACGGCGTTATACGACGGATGGCTGTGATCGCGGCCAAATATAGTTTTCGTACTTAAAATGTTTATATTTATATATATATATATATTTTTTTTTTAATTTTTAATTGGCAAAGTCATGTACACAATAGAACCGATTCCCAGCGTTATAGGAAAGCGATACATTTTTCGCACAGTTTTAATACTATTGTCATATTTTGTAATTATTACAGTTAAAAATATAATAAGAATATCATATTGCGAAAACTCATGCGCACTACTTTGTGAAGATACCATTACCATTTTTCTAGTAGCATTCTAACCCCGTTATTACAAAATATCTTTGGTTCCTATTCGAAAAACTGTGACGTGCACTAACTGAACATCCTCCATAGAATACTCCAAAGAAACGGACTACCCTATAGCCTGTGTCTCCCACGTCTACCTCCTTCCTCTCTCATTTTTAAGCAATTATTCGAAGCCCTCCATGTGAAGAGCTCCAGTCTCTTGGAACATGTTTATCCAAATAAAGCAAGTTGATTGATTTTGATATGTATTCATTGTTGACTATTTATGATTAACAAGAGCTAACTAGAGAGCTCGATTGCTATTTGTACGTTTAAGTACGATCTGATCCACTGATCGTCGATAGTGCTTATCCAAATGTGCCACGTTTCTTGATAGCAACAACTCAAACACTTGGTTCTTCTTTCATTTCTTTCAATACGTATACTGAAAAGGAAGGAATTTAAGCGTTAACGCGAAATTTGAATTTGAATAAAAGTTACCTAAAATCGCTCTCCTAAAATATAAAAAGTTGTAGAAACTCGTATTTAGCAGGCACAACAATTAAATCGAGCTACTATTTTTTTTATTATAAATGTGACTACAGTTCGAAAAAGGGAAGTGGACAGGGGCATAGGCCACTTGGTTAGAAAAATAATATTCAATTTAAAAAATATAAATTCAATTTACGCTCTAGTTGTAATAAAACCCATTCAATTTTCTGAATTAAAACTTGAACAGTACAAATATTACTTCTTTCACGATAATTCAAGTTATTAATAAATATAATAAAAAATAAACGGTAAACAACTTTGCTTTTATGAAAAGGAGCGAATTAAAAAATTAATAGTTAACTGAACTTTTATATTTTTCACTAGTATTTAGTGTACGCAATCATAAAGCAAAAATTTTCATTTAAGCTTTTTGTTTACTTCACATCATATCATACGAATCAGTTAATCATTTGAATACTTCAAACATTTTACAACAACACTATATATAATTTCTATGACTGTCACAAACAGAATAAAATAATTTAATGGCTGTGGTATTAAAAAGACCTTGACTTACCGGATTAAAAAACTATAAAACAATGTCGACTACACATAACATATATTTTCCATATTAGTACAATGTCACAAAGAAGAAAGACTCGGAAATTGTAACAATGTTTATAAACTATACCACTTATGATATAAGGGTTAAATTTGTGCAAATCCATTCATTTCCGATCGATGTAAGCTTCTCCGCCCCTCCGTCCATCTTATTTTCTTGCGTCTAACCCACAGATTGCAATTTTTGATAAAAGCGTTTTGATGTAAAGACTAGCGTTACTGAGAATAGTTCAGGTCGGACCATTTTTTTGAACACTTCTCAGATAAGGCATTACTTTGAAAAGTCTTCTTATGAATATAGGGTATTTAATCGTGTAAACATTATAATGTTTTTACTTGTTAAATTATATTTTAATTATGCTTTCACTAAACAACGTGCTTTTCAACATCGTTATTTATTACTCAGGAAATTACTTTTTTACAGCGTAACGTACTTTCAAAAATTAATCAAAGGCACATTGAAGTAAAAGGTTTAAATAATTGAAGAAAATTTAATAATTTAATTAGTTTAACATCACTTAAGACTTTTCTTAAAAAGTCTGTTGTAAGATATTTTAAATAAGAAGTCAATTTTACTACGCGCACCTTTGATGAAAATTCACACACAAAATTTTGTTTGTAATATTAAAAATAATCAAAGCAAGACAGAAAGTATCAGCTGACATTCTCTCATCGTTTATTTATCTTATTGGAAAAGCACAATCAAACATACCGTACGCTATTTCACTTGCGAAGCTAAAATCACCTGAAATTTATAGCATGATTTTTAGCGCGCTGTATGAATTCAATTACTAAAGCAAAATAAATATTGTTTGCATTGCATTTTTGTAGTAAATCCACAAAAAATCATTTTTAAAAGAAAATTTAATTTGTACGGAAAATGAAAAAAAAAATGTCGACCTGGCGTATAATTTAATGCTCGCAGTAAAACAATAAATTATTAAATTCAATTAAGTTCAGATTAACCGCATGCCATTGCATAAAAGAGAACAAAGTGGCCGTATTAATTGATATGATTATGAACATGAAATAAATTTACAAGCGCACTATGAAAAACTACGCAATGTATATGTACATGTTCTAGGGACAATATTAATGTGCAAAAAAATCAGTGAATTGTAAGGGGGAAAAAAAGAAACGTTAATTTATGATTTTAAAATTAAGACAAAAAAAGAAAAAAAACTGCAAAAAATAACGAATAATAATTAATATAAAATACAGAATGAAAACATTAAAAATTAAACGTAGAATAATAGAGCAGAGCATATATATCCTTCTATGCATGACTTTGTTCACATTTTTACAATTCAATGAATAAAAATACATATAATTAAATTTGTTTATTCATTTTGTTTAAGGGCCAAAAGTCGTAACATATGTGGTCACATCAAAGTGAAGTAAAACAAAAAACAAAACAAAAATTAAAAGGAGAACACAAAACAAGAAATATACAAATTTATTCAACCGCTCCCCCAATACAACTTTAGTCAAACCGGCTGCTTATCATGCACGGCATGTTCATATTCAAACAACCATATTCACAAATAGATGGTTGTAGCCATATTTAAATGAGGGAGAGAAGGGAGGGAACGTAAACTCGAATTGAATATTTGGAAAATACCCTACCTATTAACAATATTTGCATCTGTTGTGAGTATATATGTACATATATTGCGTTTATGCATGTCGCTGTAGCAAGATTTTTACTACATTTTTTTTTCACTACAGTGTCGTGCATTGAAGGAAAGGTTTTAAGAAAATATTAACAAATATTTTTTACGCGAAATTAAAAGCATACGGAAAGTAAATCCACATTGCGCACAGAGGAATATGTGCGCTACACATGTAGAAGAAACCCGCTGTTTTGAGATATTTGTTCTTTGGATTTCTGCTTACACTCAATGTATGCCGTACATACATACATATGTCCGTATAAGTTTACATATGTATATATTGTTTTTATATTGAATTGATAAAATCACAAGCGATCCTTTGGTTTTGTTCTCCTTTTCTTTTATTTCTGTTACGTCAAATGTGTTTCTAAAAAAAATAAGAAATATAACATAAGCGGTTTGTGTCGATATTTTTTGCTCCCCTACACACGGCCTTAGCCACAAAAAATTCTGAAAAAAAAATTATTCTAAAATACTTTTTCCGACATTTACGCGAATATTTAAACATTTTAGAGGCATTCTACCGGACGCTGTAACTTTCTTTTCAAAAACCACACTCCCAGATTTCATTGCTTGATTGTCAACATTAGACTTGAAGTTTTTATAGGAAGAACTTGATTTCGCGTAAGATCAAACATAAGTCATTGTATGAAACATGTCAACGTCTTCTCGTATCCCACTCTAGCTTATGTGATAAATTCGTAGCAAAACATTTCAGCGATTTCGGAACACAGATCCTACCACATACCGAAAAGGTGAAACCAATTCTTTCTTCGGTATTTTTATCCTTACCAGAAACCAAAGAAAGCAAAGATAGCATAGACGAAGAAGGAAATATAAATTTCCAGCCAAGGTACAATATCATACTAAGTGAAAAGTGTAAAAGCTTGAATTCCATTAATTATTTCCATTTTGGTAAAATTGAACTATTCCCGGTACTTCTCTAAAAACCAAGAGGAGATGATTTCTGTTATATAATTGAAATAATCAAATTTTCAATCACTTTTCTCGTGATTTGAAAACATCCATTTTCAATATTAGTTAATAGATGTAAACCTAAATTTAATTTACATGCATCGTATTAGGCGGGAAATTAAATTCTCTGTACTTTCCGATAAAATTCAAAAAAATTTAAAGTATACATGTTGCAAAGCTTAATAGCCAAAATATTTATCATTACTACCTATGGTCTTTTGCTGCTCATCATCAGATTACGCATGCCCACAGGGTAGAATCATTGGATTCGAGGCGGAATATCGAGCGAGCGTCGTGCATCTTCCGCTTTTGTAAACCGACGATATCTTAAATGTGGGTGGAACCAGAAGGAAGCAGATCTGGACAACAATCTACTAGTGAGAGAAGTTTCCTGCCCTCGTTGTAGATCACTTTCTCGTTTGTTTTTAGTGCATGCCGGCGGCGCGTTTTATAAACCAATCCTGGATGGCTTCGACAGTCCAAATTTAAATCCTCCTTTAATTAGGTATCTCTTTACAAAACGTGCGATTTTTAATCCCTTACGATTAAACATCGCGAGAACTTTTGAAATTTTGCATTATGTATTTTTCCCCATAGAAGAAAACTACTTAGCTCTTATCGAGAGAGTTTTATTCAACGCCTCGAAAACCAAGTATGAAATTTACATACGGCGCCGATTCAAAACCTGATATATATGAAAAGTCATCTGCATGTGTTCGCATTAACGAATTTAACATTACCATGGCCAAGTACTGAGCAAATCCTTCAACTCACACCACAAAATTAAACTACAAAAAAAACAAAGAAGAAAAAGTGAAAAGAGAGAAACGAAGCGAATCAATGAAAGCATGTACATTCCAGTGTAAAGTGAAAACTCCTAAAACCAGAGTCCTGCGTAATTATCGATTAGTTACAGCAATTACTTCGTCTCCAAGATTTTAAAAGCTCTAGTACCTAACGACATTTCTCAAAAATTATCTTTTTACATACAATAACCATGCCTTATGTTTTCACATTAGCCGACCAGGTTTCATGTTGGGTTATGAAAAGAGGAAAACTCGGTTTCTAGCAGCTTTCACCGTACACGTATTTACATCAATATGGTTTAACAAATGACATTTACGCCTTATTCATTTCAGCAATATTTCACCCCATAAGTGCGACGATATGAGCGTCCATATATACACATATATATATATATATATATATGTAAGGTACAGCGTTCAATTACCTTCATATGCGTACGTGAGGTTGTGTGCATACGTTGATTCGTATTGCAAATATCTTTCTCTTGATCGCACACATCTTAAATTGTACGTGTGTACTTGTGCTTTATTGCGAATATGTGAATATTGAAATTGAATTGAATTTATTTTAAATAGTTGTAACACATACGCATAAAATGACAAGCGCATGCATGGTGTGTTTCTGGTTTTAAACCACATACACCAACGGAGTGTTTCTTGTTTCACTCAAAGTTGTGTGTTCGAAACCCATTACACATACGCATACAAATTTATTTGCATACATGATTTACTATAAACGTTTCGATGCAAATTCACATACCATGCCACACGTATCTATATGCGTATAAACGAAAGAATAATAACATTTCAATGCCTTTGTGAATGTGTGAGTAACTGTGCATCCACCTATTTGCCGTTCTTGTCGTTTAATGATATATTTCCAATTCTCTGATTTCGTAAACTGTGACATCCACCAATATGCACAGGCTTCGGTGTGCATTTGCTCTTTTATTCTTTACAATTTTAAAATTGTTGTTCTTTTTACTATTGTTTCTATAGCTTTAAAAAAAAAAAATTTAATTTTTAATGCTCGCATATATGCAGATGTAATGAAGAATATCTCATGTATGTGTGTTTGTAAACATGCAGATAACAGAAAAAGCAATTATTTGAAGTTATTTAATTCCGTTGATGTGTGTACATGTGTGTAATCACGTTTGTACTACAGAGGAGGAAATTTTTTTTTTTTTACATAAGACACAATAATAGTGAGTTTTGATTGTGGAGAATACATAGATGAAATTACTACAAGCAAAACGTCTTGAAACAGTTGACTGAATTGCAAATGTAGAGTTCGAACGTTCGAAGCTTCAAATGCTTTTGTAACTCTTCAATCGGCAAGAACGAAAAAGAACAGTAATTATCAAAAATATTATACATTTTTCTTGTAGCATTATTGAGGTTATGTAGAATTGCGATAAATACGGACCGGCTAAAGGTTTTGCACTAATTAGAAATGGGCTACCGCATAGCTGAGGGAATAAGGCTCGGCACTGTCAAGTCGATGGTCGCGGGTTCGAAACTCAGTGCGATAGACCATACTTTGTAAGCAGCTATATAGATCATTACTTAGACTTATGTTCTTCTTCGTTTTTCAAGCCTGAAATATTATATATGAGTTGCTTTTCTTTGCTGGTTATTTCTGACTGATATTCTTTGCTATATTGCCATAGTTTAATCTTTCGATTTAAGTTCATTTGGCTTAAAGCCCAAAAGATATTGTAAACAACTCAAACTGTTTTTTTGAACATTGTGCATATGATCAATGATCTTGTTTATACTTTCATAATTAAAGCTTTAGCAGTTTTGCTTAATGTGGATGAATATACTTGGTATCCAGTAATGAATACATAAACACTTATACAGCTTACCATTAAAAAACTCTTTGTGGCGTTCATTAAGTGCCTCAAGTACCGCTTCTAATGAATGGTTTCAGCAAAACTGCAATTCCACAGTCATGATATATCAATGTTTGCGATAGTCATGATTAGTCAACGTTCGCGTTATCTCTAATCTCTCAAAAGGCAGTGGAAGTCAACTCGCTCAATATCGCTTTTGCTTACAACATGTTAGTGACTTTTGTGATCTTTGAATTTTGCAGTGCAGAAATATGTTACATAAGTCATGTAAAATATTTTTTTATTTAATTTTTATTTGATTATACTATAATAGTACATGCAAGCTAAGTTTTCAATTGCATATGAATACGTACAATCACACCCCACTTTGACTCTTGAGTTCATGACACATGATGCGGACGTATTCATTATATTCCGCGCGTAACAGCTTCGATTCCTACTTATTTGCATAGATGAGACACGCACTTGCTGCGAAAATAGGTCAACGACAAAAAAGAACACTATCGTTTTTTGGCTTGATATCCACAAGCTGTGACAAATGTATAATTAGAAACGGGCGATACCGCGAATACAATGTTTTTTATCCTTTTCATGCTTGAGTAGCCGAGCAGGCAAAGAATCGCGATTAGCAACTCAATGATCGCGGGTTGGGATCTCAAGCGAGACAGAGTTTTCAATCCAGGCAAGCATATGATCTAAAAGCCTGATTAGCCTTTAAAATCCTTACTTTCTATTCTTATTTATAAAAAATATATAGACAATAAATAAGTAAACAAAAACTACAAAAATTCCGGTTCCATATTTACATACGCGGTCAATATCGAAAACCATGAAAAATAACGCTTGGCAACTAATGCTAAATAGATAATTTTTTACTTACAAACTCTAGTTACCTCTAGCAGGTGTAGCTTACATATATAAGACCGGCCATAATCCAGCCAGGCTCAACAGAGACTTATTACAAGTTTTCCGAATTCTTAATATATAAATATCGACTGCGGGCCTAATATCAAAATAAACTACATTAATTTACACTATAACATAATTTTTAATTTTTGCTGGCATTTCACGTATTGACAGAATACCGGAAATTCTCCAAACAACTCTGCACATATGTGGAAAATCACATTACCATGAAATTAAACTGTAGAGAGATACACTCAGAATCTTAACATATATATGCATTGGTATGGCATTGTCATACTATACGGTATACGGTATACGGAAGGACGGCAAAAGCAAATAACAAAAGTCGAGCAAAAAATAAAAAGTAATACTAGACAAAAATCAAATCAATTTTAATTTAGAGACAAACAACGATAACATCTAAACAAAGTATAAAGAATGATAGGAATTATATGAGTAGACTCCAGAAAGCGAAGGGGAAGGAGCATAGAATAATCGTTTATCCCTGTTTAAGGTTAAAATGAATGTTTAGCATATCAGCATAAATCTCTCTCTAAAAGATTGAAAAAGCAGATGTGGAACATTGACGAAGGTAAAGAAAATTAAACAAATGAACGAAAACGAAGGAAACTTTAAATGATAGTCAACTCAAAATCCTTAATGTCAATAATACAACGATGCAAATAAATACAATATTTGTACCTGAACATATAAACATACATATACATATTTATATATATATATAAAGAATAGTTTTGCTGTATGCTCTTCATTGACAATTCAAGCGTATAAAATGGTTTACAAGACAAGTGGTGGTCACAGAAATAACATGAAAATCAATGTACCAACAGACATCATAAAATACAATAGCCATGTGAAAGAGATAGCAAGAAAGAGCAAAAAAAAATAGAAGACAGAGACGGAAACGTATAAACATAAAATCAAATGTTTAGCTTTGAGAAGATCGTCGTTAAACAGCTAAAGGGCGCAGCTGACTTTAAAGAGAATTTATTCAACTTTTAAAGCATATTTAAACGAAATCCCTTTTGAAGGAAATGGTAGAAACAAGTGGGAGGAAATTTTTTCTGCAAACACATTATTTAAAAGTAGAAAAAATGTCACTCCAAAGAAAAGGGGAGACAATCCAATCCAATCCAATCCTAAACTAAAGCAACGAAATGCACAAATCTTTCTCAACACAATATAAAACATTAAAAATAAAATAAGAACGGCAAAAAAAGGGAGAATAAAAACTAAAACGAATACAAAGCAAGCAAAATTAAAATGAAAAGAAACGAAAGACCCAACTTATTGTGCGTATTTGCACATTAATCAATTGCAATTTGCCAGCAGCTTTGTGCGCCTTAATGTGCCACGTATAAAAAAAGAAAATTTTGAAAAAGGAAAAGGAAGGATGTAACTCCCCATTGTGTAAGGAGAAGACAAGAAAGACGGCTAACTACGTAAACGAAATACCCAAGGATGTATGCGCGTTCGGTGTTTTCTTTAACTGCTCGAAGCTATATTTTTTCTGTGTTTATTCTCCTTTTTTTTGTGAGGATTGATTTGTAGACTTGACCTAAGTTGGTTCGTTTTGATTAAATTAAATTACGCAAAAGATATTCAAAGAAAAATAAAATGGGAAATAAGAAAGAAAAAATGAAAAGATTTTCATCTCAAACATATGTAATGGAGTTGATGAGCTTAAGACGTATAAGGGATATTTATTTTCTTTTTTTTTTTAGGAAAAAATTTTTCTCGTGACACATAATACGTTTATAACATTTAGTACCAGTCTTTAGCCTAAAGGGCAACGGCTGGGACGTAATTTGACAACAAACAAATGTTAACCAATTTGTTGAAACTTAAATAAGTTGAAGTGACACTTTTTTCATTTTAATTTGTTGGCGCTTGAAAAAAGCAATTAAGCCATTGATAAGGATACAAACTTAAAGGCTAATTAGCTTGTTTATCATTCGTGTGCGAAAAACATAACTAGCTAGTAGCAAATGCTTCAGTAACGTCCAATTCAAAACGCCGACATTCAGTCAAAGAACGCGCATAATCACCCTGTAGTATTACACAAGTCTCAAGCGCACAATTACATTCTCTGTGTGTTTGGATAAAATTCAAGTTTACTTAATATGTGTCCAAAAAGTAAGACCAATGTATTTTTTTCTTTTTTAAATCTATTCACAATTGTAAACCTATTTCGTTGCCTTAAATAATATTCCTTGCTAAAAGAGTGAACGGGCGGAAACTATTCACAGTACACAACACCACATTATCGAAGGAAGCTCTTAAGATTAGCTTATTAGAAATTTAACTTGAACATTGGTCTTACTTTTTGCGCACAGTATTACTTGTCACAAAGCTTAATAAAAATATTCAACATCATTATCTATGGTAGAAACTTAAATTGAATGTTCTACATTCCATTAAGAAATTCTTCGACATTGTTAGACAAACTTGCTCTTTCCGCACGATCTTTCTTGTCTGTTAATGCTCTTTTAAGGCTGTCCGAAAGATAACTTATATTTGCGAATCGTCATAGGAAGGGAAGCATCATTTGAACAAAAAATAAATCCGTGTGAATCGGAAGGAGTAATGCTTGCTGATAACAGCAGAGGATAGATCGTTCCATGTTATTCAGCGTGATTGTCGATGTTGTTTGTTTACCTATTCTCCCTCACGGTTGTTTGAACTTTCGATATCGTAAAGCATTCACTGTTCAACATTCTAAAGGATTTAATAGCTGTAGCCTTCGAACCAAGGTTTCCACAACAGCTCCGGCACAACGACAAAGCTCCAAGAAAGTATACCGTGTAGGCTTTGGTGACGTAACTTATACTGTTGCGTAAAGCGTAAAGACAATATTTTTAAATGAAGCAGTCACAGTTTTACGCAGAATCCAAGAGTACTACAATATGCCAACTAATACTTACACTCTTTCCCAAAAGACAACTGAAGAATCTCGAAGCCTTATTTAACATGTTTTAGTTTCGATATATATCATTCAGCCTCGTAGACTAGCCCTTTACATGAATTGAAATACTCCAGAAATATTGTGACGATTCAATAAGCGCAAAGGAAGGCTGCGTAACTAAATAGACCACGTACGTATTGGATTGGCATGTTATTAGTTAAATGGAAAATTGAATATCGAATTGAATAATGAAGGATTAATTAAACTGCATATCGAATTGAAAATTCAATTAACATGAAATTGATAACTGAGTTGCGAATGTCGTGTTGGAATATTGATTTGAATTATAAATCGCATATTAACTTGAACTCGGTTATAAAAATGAAATGAAATCTGATTTAGATTAAATCGAATATCAAATATTAAATATTGTACTGATTGCCAAACTGAATTGAATATTCAATGGAATAATTTATTGAATATTAAACACATTAAACATTGAATAGAACATTCGTAACATTCGTACGTACATGTCGAATAAGTTTGAACATGGAATTAAATTTCACATTGAGTTGAGTAACGAAGCACACACTGAACACTCGCTATCAAATTAAAGAATACAGTGTCCGTTCTGCGTTGAAAAGGAATGGCAATCTATTGGTTAAATTAATTGTCACAAACACTACAGCATTTGGAATCGCGATAGCTATAGCTTAGTACATGTGGAAGTTCTTACTGTAGCTTGTGGCAGTGAAATTATTCACGTTCAATTGTTTACATAGAACAATTCGTTTTTACTCGTCTATTAGATTTTGACATTATGGATAAAATAGTATTCAATACGCCCACGTCACGTACATTTTTAATGCACAGACCAAATCAATAAAGAAGAAAATCAATAGACAACAAGTTCTATAATGGGTTCTCTTTTAATCTTTTTTTTTGGCGGGGAAGGCATTAAAAACATAAAGACAGCGTGGGACTTTGATATCACTAAAAGCCCCTCTACGTTTGATGGTAACCTTTCCAAAACTAACGTTAAGTACGACATCGGGAGAATACTCTCATCCTTAACTCGAATAGTCTGCCACTTCATTACGTCCCTCTTCAGTCAACTTAGTCATTATTATCTTACGTATGCCTTGTGAATGACGTAGCATTGCTGCGGTATTACTTTAGTCGACAAATTTATTTTTGTGGTCTACATACGGATAAGAAAAAATACTGAAAAGGCGTGAGTCAGACGAAATTTACGAAATGCCGATATTTCGATTACAGCGGTATAGTTTGGTTAAGCAAAGTTTGTATGCGCAGGGTAGGTACTGACAAGTATTAAAATCAATTTCAGATGAAAAGACCATCTGGTGCTGCACATCTTTGTAGTCCACTCAATGAACTAGTCGTGTCATGTTTTGCAAAATTAACGTGTGCCTCGCCTTTTCGATTTTCCTTCGAGGGTCTTAACATTTAATATAAGGCTTCAGAATAAGACTATAAAGCTATAATTAGTACCTTACGCATATGAGAAGCGCATAATATGGGGAATTTTAACGATGATGAAGAAGAGAAGAATAAATTATTTATTTATTATTAGTATTATATACCCTGAAGTGAGTGCTCGGGAAACTGATCTCTACGCGAAAGCGCAATTATGGTTGCTCTTGCAAACGCAACTGTACCGCTTGGTATTTGTATTAGTTGTGTTAAATACCGCTCGTTGAAGAAAGTCGTAATGAAATGATAAAAAATTAAATTTGTAAAGCCTAACTATAAAAATCTATAAAAATTCGATTTAGTTTTCTAATACATTCACAAAAAGCGGATAAAAAAGTTTATTTGCTTCTAATAACGAGCGTACCTCAAAGTTCATTTACCTTATTTACCGCGATTAGAAAACGTTTCTATATATACTACTATACGTCGAGGATATTGAGGAGCAAAAGAAAGGTCCTTTTGCTTACGGAAATTCCCTCCGACGTTTCCCAGTATGTATTACATTATTCGGAAAGTCATTTCGACTTTTTTTTCATAAGCAGAAAACTTCGTTGCATTTTTGTGCAGCAGCTTCTCAGCCAACACTTAATCCGCGTTCTCATTATATAGTTTGTAAATTGATATACAAAGAAACGCTTGCTTTTGAAAAAATTTGTTTTATTCTGCGGAACAGTTGTTATTTGATTCCATATGAAATATGGAAAGTCGAAAGCAACATAGCGGAATGGATATGCAGTTTTATTTTTTTCATTACAAAAAGAAAGCCTTTTCGATGCATTCACCAACAAACAAAAAGTAGAAAGATAATTGTTTTAAATAAACGCAATATTTGCTAAATTGTTTGCAAAATTTCAGTGCAAATTTTTTAATCTCTAGTACGCTCTTCGTTGATCCATCATGCTTTCAGTTGCTGTCACCTGCAGTGGACGATTACAGAAACCTAATCCGCACGAGGAGCCAAGTAGGCAAGAATCGCTACTACCAAGGCATTGATTGCGGATTGAAGTCGCAGCGCGTTACACTTTACTTTCGTTGTAGCTATCGTGAATGCTCAGTCACTAAAGTAATAACACATAACTATCTCATCCTTTTTCCCCGCATCTTTCGGGCCATCAACCTGTTGCATATACATTATAAAGGCCTTCATCCCCTGAGTGTTTGATCGTATTAAAAAAAAAAAAACAGAAAAAAAAAACAGAAAAAGGAACTGAACAGTGACTAATTGGTCACACGTAAAGGCGTCCATATTTTTTTTCAGAAAAATTAGGTCGATCTTCATTGCAATCCTTTGATAGATATATGAGGATATGCTCAATGTATAGAGCATTTCGTGGATATTGCTGCACGTGAAAGCTTTTGCTGTGCTTTACTTTCCGCAATACTTCACCGGCTTCTTATCCCCCCGGCCTAAATTTCCTGCAAGTCTGCCATCTTTTCTCTTTTTATGCATATATGGCGCTCTAGTTTACAAATCAAAAGAAAAGTTTTTCAGGCCAACATTTAAGGAAAAGAAAATAGAAATGTATAGAAAAGGAAAATGGAATTGAAAAATGTTTAACATCATTCTCGACACATTTTTTTCTTCATTTTTAATTAAAAAATTGATCTCCTTAAAATTTCTCTCCACATTTACGGGATAATTCTTATAACATTCTATATAGAAAATGTAGAAAATGATGGAATACCTATTAAATATACATCATCATTATGATGATAAACAACATCGACATTAATATCAAGATCATTATTATGATTGTTATTATTTTAATGGTTACTAATTTGATAACAATAACCAAACATCTGTTACCTATAATTAAGTTTACACTAATTGTACGATTGTAACGTTAAATAAGACACACAGTAGCAATCGCGGAACGTCTATGTAGCAACAGTGTAAGATATTATTAAATTCAAGTGTGTACATGTGAATATGTTTGTGTGTGTTAACGACTTAAGTGCCATTTGTGTGGCTTTTTCTGTTGGATTTTACCCTCAACTGATTGCAAATACTTCCATAAATATACCTTGTGGCCATGCGTAAGTTATACCCAAAGAACATTTGAACGGTACATACACAACATTAAACCACAGCGGCCGCAGTCAATTAAGCTACAAAACTGCAGCCATTGGCAACATAACACAAGTTTAACAATGCTGCCAAGAGAAAAGGAGAGAAGCAAAAATAACGAGAACGAACCTTAATAAATTAAAACCAGGTAAATTGCTAAGGCTACAAAAAGCTTAACAATACATTCAACACAAGTATGACGAGTACCGGCATTATAAACTGTTTCATATCGAGAAAAGAAAAAAAAAGAAAAAAGAAGACACAGGTTGGTTGAATGTGTCTTCTCTTATTATTTTATGAACCTAAAAAGATGTCGGTACTCATAGGGCTTCTATAGAGAATTGTTCTAAATTTTTTTCTCGTTTCTCGGTCTTTTTTTTTTGTTTGTTCCAGCATACATTCCTATGCGAAGCACTTATGGTAATTTTTGTGGAAATATCTTCGCAAATTACCATTTTTAGTATACACGCAAATGCATTTTATTGCAGCGGTTTTACCCTTATCAACCAACATTTCTACGCATTCATATACACTCACGCACCTATATATACACACACAGTGTGACATTTTATGCTTTTATACTGAATTATTGGTATTTCCGTTTCACTTAAGCCACTAAGCCCACAAAGCGATCCACCTAAACTCCCCCAAATAGCAAGTCATCATGCAATAATAACACTACTCCTGATGATGGCAACGACGATGATGATGATAATGACGTCGTTTATGCCTTTTGGTATCCAACAAAGCCTTTTGCGGGTTTATTGATGCTTTCGCAAAGCTTCGTTGGTCTTTAAAGTTTCTAAGCAATGAATTCTGTCGATTCAGTTGCTATCGCTTAGGCTTTCGTACTAAGAACTTATGCCTTGCATTCAAAAACAATTGCTATGCATCAACACAGGTTGAACATCTTGTTTAAATTGCTAATTTACCCATATATTCAGCGAAATTAAGGATTATTTATTGCACTTAATTGTGTAAGTGTTGTGTACTCGAACAGATGATGGGGGAAAGATATATTTACTTAATAGCAAATAAAGCACGAAAACAGGAGATTGTATTTAACTCAAAACAAGTCATTTAATGCCCGCCGCTTGCATCTAACTTATACTGTTGAACTATTTGCTTGGACATATATTAATTTTTGCGAAAATCAATATTAATACGCAGCCTTTCCTATCTAATAAAGCCTTCCCTTAATAGAAGGTAGTTGTCTATTTACAGTAAGTCCACAGAAACGAATTGGGTTTAAAGCAACAGAATGCCCCTTGCATCTATTGAAATCCAAGATATACGAGCAACTTTGGTCAAGATAAACATTTGTTGTTACAAACATTTATCAAGAACTTCATTGTAAACCGAAAACGAAACGAGGCTTCTTCGATTTTAATTAAACGGATTCAAGCCGTAAAGGAACATACGGCCAAACGCTCAGAGAAACGCTTGTACTTGCACTTGTTAGTAGGTAGGTAACCAGCCTAACAGATTCAGGCTTTTGCACTAATGAGGATATTTTTCAATAGATCACTCAGTGAGGTCGTAGGATGACATATAGATGTCGCCACTATTGAGGAGTCCAGATGATATTTGGATAGTACCATTCTTCAAACGAAATAAGTTATATCTGTGCAAACTTATTGACCGGTGTCTTATAATGCTTTGAATAGACTGCGAACAAAGTAAACGTCTTTTTGCTTTTGTTCCAATCTTTCGGTGGTGAATACAAACACATGCATGGTGAGAAGTTTATTGTGAAGAGTACTTAAAAAATATATAAAAACTTATACATATTTGAAAATGGAGCAGCACCATTATAACTCTAAAAACTTTCAGCGCTATACACTTGACATTCTGTATAAGCTTCTGACACAGGCGATGTTAGAAAAGCGCCGCAAAGCAAAGTTATTAACTTCGCTTCTTGGATTATTTTCGATCTTATATTGCAACGTAGGCAATGAGTTTGTATATCAAAATAGCAACAAACTAGATATATAGAACTATTGAGATTATGTTTGGTGTCGAATCATGCGAGAGGAAATCTTTTCATATCTACAAGCAAAGGATGACAAGATATGCACTTTGTTAAAACACTCTCTATTTAAACTTTAGGAATTCCATAACCTGTACGAACTTTTGGTCATTATTAAATTCTGCCTCCACTAAAGCAAGTCCAACTACGTATATGTCGTCTCTAACGCCCGCAAAAATTAAGCAGTCGGATTCAAATTAAGCAGAAACGTGTGAAGTTATTAAGAAGAGATTGTGAGAAGATATTAAGAATTGGACACACTAGTCAACGGACACGTCTACATTGCAATATAAATTGACAGCACCTTCGCTTTCTAAGTTCTTCACTCGATGCTCATCAACTACAATAAACACAAGGCAAAAAAACTTGGAAAAGTCAGCCACGCTAATGCCAACATTATAGACTACGGACGTTTTCCTGGGATTTTTTTTTAGTTTTTCTTAAGAAATTTACACGAAGTTTCACATCGTCGAACGCTGTTGGTAATAAGTGACTAGAAACGGTATTTTTGAATTTCCATTTATTACTCTTTTAAGATGCACCCTTTTCTTGGTTTCTTCCTTTAGTTCCTATACGCGCCCACTTCAAGCTGACTTTTCAGCATATCTTGCACAAATCCGCAGAAAAACATTCGAATGACAATAATAAAAATTGTCTACTGTTTTTCAACATCTACGAGTTTTTCAGGAAAGAACACTAAATTGCTTTTCAGCAATAATCTCTTTTCCACATGTTCTAGAACATTCGTAGCCGAAACCAATAAAAAATTATATTTTTTGAAAGCCATCATTCTGTTTTGTTCACGTTGTGATTTGTTATCTACAGGCAAGGGGATGGTCGGGGAAAAGAAGTGAAGAGGAATAGGGCGCGGCCGCACGCGGCGTGGCTAATCGACTACTGATCGAACGGTCACTAAATTATGGTCTAACGTACTGCAAACTCAGCCCGGGGATGTTAATTTGAAGGCCATCTACCAGGGTATGCGACAGTCTAACGCGTTTGCAAGTTGTCTAAATCATTTACCGAAATAATTCTTCTCTGATGATTTTGATTTAAAAAAAAAATCATCTTCTCAGGTGGGCTTAATTTTTGTCTCCTAGGTTCATCGTTTGGTTTCCTGTTTCTTTTCTTTCCAGTTCAGGCTTCAGCCTAAGAGCTGACAACGCCCTTTCGGATAATTTTGTGGGGGCTGAGATCATCTCAGAATTGAAGGTGTTAATAGGTCTTGCCTAGAGAGTAGAAAATGATCCATACCGGCGACTTCGCTCTTGCACTGCCGGATTCGTGGGGCGCCCTAAGTAATGCTCTTTGTCCCACTCCAAATTACCTCATGAGCCATCAAGCCCAGTGGACTTGGTCATTCGTATGCACACTAAATTTAAAGAGCCATCTGTAGAAACGCTTTCAATTAGCGCTTGCTTGATTTGTAAAATAGATGGTATTCGCGCTCGAAAAGATGAAGACATCAACACTCGCACCATATGGAATATTTCTTTATTAAAATGTTTTGCTCTCTTAATTAAATCTTATTGCTAAAACATTATTTAATAACATGAACTTGCCAATGAATATATAGAACGACATCAATATCACAAATTTCTCTAAAAAAGGTCTAAACCAGAGCTACTACACAATTCAAACAATTTAACTCTTTAACGTCAAACTACTGGAAAAACTTTAAATTACTCCCATTGACACTTGCTGCTATCTAGCGATGAGTAGAAAACCTTTCTAACACCAATCATGTAACAACGTCGTTAATATCATTTTGCACAAGAAGCGATAATAAATGACGGCGCGACGATTTTCCTTTTTGAGCATAACGGTCGGTAGGTTAGCTATCTCTCCCTCGCTCCCTCTGTCTCCCTCTCTCTCTCTCTCTCTCTTTCTCTCTCTCTGTCTGTCTGTGTCTCGAATACGGTATACTAATGTAACGTAATAAACGGCATAAACACTCTGCTGCATACATATATATGAAATTATTTCTTGTCTGCCATTAAAAGTTGCTTTTTTCACCTACATGGGCATGTGTGTGTGCTTTTGTCACTGTTTGCGGTTCCAGTGACTGGTTAAGAAAGTGAAATTGCTTGCAAGTCTACTATATTGTTAAGAAGAGGACTTTATAAGGTCATGTGTACGCGCAGGAAAGCAGCACCTGGGTCCATTCACAAAATATCCTTAAAAGCATATTTAAAGAGGAAAGTATAAACAGCAAACACGTTCGCACATACGAAGGAAGGGAAAATGCGCTCAAATTCTCTCATATACTTTAAAAGCAATCACATAACTTTGCACAACAACCGAAAACTTTACTAACGACTTTTTATTGTTAAGTTATAGTGCACACATACGTTTACAACATGCATATAACACAACAACGCTGAGTTGGTCGTAACATTAGTTTAAATAGGCTAAAGACGGAGAGGGGTAAGATTTTTGTGCTTGGTGTTTATTTGGATGCCTGGTTTATTTTATACAAAAAATGTTTTATTTTTTTTTCTGCACTTTACGGTCTAAGGCTGTTAAACAAGTCTTAGTATAGCAAGCAAATTGCTATTACGCCACATAAATTCCACTGGATCGTGCGGTGCTTGGCGTGGATTATATGGTAGCAAATTTGTGAAAATTACTTTTTGTTTACTACGGTCGCATATATGTTGTATGTGTATTTTTTTTTGTACCACTCGCTTAAACAAAGTTGACGTCAAAACTCTCACTCTCTATATATATTATAGTATCCGGCCGTTAAAATGAGTGGTTACCCAAAGTGTATGCATACGATTGCTTTTATCTTCTTTTATGATATTTTAAAGTGCGTTCCCTATAGATTGTTACTCATAATATTCGCTCTAGAGGGCTTTCTTGTTACATGTTTCATTTACTTTTATTTTTTTTTAAACATAAATTAGATGGGTGTTCATGTTCACATAGACGACGGGTTATAAATTTTCACAAAAAAAAAAAAAAAAAAACAGGAAAAACAAAAAACCCATCTCAGAACACGTGTACATACTATAAGATGCTGTTCTGGGTTTGAAGGCACAAAACACATACCAGCGCGCTACGTGTAATGAAATGTTATACAATTGTTTAGTTTCACACCATAATAATCATAATAATAATCTTTTACATTATAACCAAAGCAGGCAGAATCTCAATTACGACGCTTGTGTTGTATATGAGAAGTATAACAACATCATCAGATGATTGTTACTTCCTTTAGTTATGCGGTTGTTAAATGAAACGAAAAACTTCACTGTAGTTATACATTGAAAAGTGAGGCAATAACTTAATACATGCTTCTCATTCACATCCCGTTTATTCTCTTATAAGCGTAACTTTATTTTATCATTAGATTCTTTTGAAAAAAAAAAAACGGATGAGGCTACATTTTTGACAATTATGGACCATGTTACCAAAAAACGCATGATACTAATTTATGATTCAAACAGCAATCAAAATGATAACCCTCTCTACGAATTATCTGATTTCAAGATTCTCTGAGTCTTTTCCCTCAATGAGCGTGATCTGTTCACATTCGAACCCCGAAACACACAGTTGTCGATATCGAGCGATACCGATTGAGTAAACTCGATGATGGCTCTCGATTACCAAATCTAGCCCGCCAAGCTCATCCAATTTTCAACGAATTCCTATTCTATGATCCTATTGATCATCTCTGGACGTTATGCAATGACTGCCCGCTTTTATGGCATTATTGGTCGATAGTAGAGAATGGAATCAGTCACCGGCGCGGACTAGAACAATTAGTGATGCATAGTTCCCTGTCAATTCCATCGAAGACACAACTTCACTTTACATATCGTCAGCGCTCAGCCTCAGGATTTGCTATCGTTTGTGTAGCTGTACTCATCTTGGATCAACGCATTATTTCGACATCATTATCGTTACGTCCTCACTTTTCATCATCCACCATCACCGTCTTAGAATCGAATCGATTTCATGTCGCAGGTGGAAATTCGGTACTTTAAATTGATAGAGTAGCAACATATCCCCAAGTTTTTTTTTTGTGCAAACGTATGGTGGTGAGGTAAAACAAATCTTCTTAGGTCGCAGTACGGATTGCCCACAATATAATGCAGCCCTACACAGATGATTCAAAAATATTTTGTGTTAGTCTTTATTGAATGGTTTTTCTCAATATTTCGAAAAATTTCATGGATCTAATTAACGATTGGTCGATTTTTAGATCACAATTTTTGCGTGCTGCTGCACCAAAAATTTTTTTTCAAACGAAGCGTTATGGCTGCGAAATATACGATTTTTTTTCAATATTCTTCATTAAAATTTGTAGAAATGTTTTCTTCTCTTTTGCTCTAAGCCCATCCATTGGGATATTTGTGATATGGGATACGAAGATACTTTTCTTTCACCTAAAATAAGCACATTCATATCTTCATCGATATCTTCATTTTTGCGACCAAGGAAATGCCAACAATAGACACCACAAAGACACACAGACGGACAGACATGGCTAAATCAATACAGAATTTCACTCTGATCAAGAATATATGTACTTTATAGGGCCTCTGAAGCTACTTATGGGTGTTACATACATTATGGAAACAAACAAAATTACTATATCCCCGTTCTTCAGTGGTAGGTATAAAAATTATGATCACAAGGCCAAAAAACTAAGTTATTCCTACTAAATGTCATGCAAGTTTGCTTGTGTGCCGAAAGAGCACAATGTACCAATCAAGCTGTAACGTTCAGAAACATAAAACTACTCTACATTTCTAATAGGTCTTAAAAGGCTGTAAAGTTATCAGAAAAACCTAATTTCATTACCATGTTCAAGATCCATCGCTCAGGATTCATCAAAACTGTACTTCAGCTTTTAAGACGTTCGAAGGAAAATCGAAAGGACGAGACACACCTTCTTCCAAAACGTCCACGATTAACTTTTTGCCTTGAACACGTTCACGTGCGGCACAATGTTCTCTTTTAGTGTAACAAATCAGTCATCGACTGTAGCTGGAACGTCGTAAATGTGGTCTTACTCTCGCCTTTTCACTATTTTGTTCTTATCATAATTAGAATTTACATAGATCAAAAAAATAAATTTGTCACATAAAATAACATGGGCAACCGTACCACAATCCAGACTATGGCCTTATCATTATTTTTACATTATGGCTACCATGATGCCTGATTTGAAACCTGGTGAGGAGAATGTTACTTTTAAACCTAAGCATCATTCCCTGCTATGCAATATTTGGATATTTGAGAAAAACGTCATCGTCGTGTTTTGAACCCACCGTTAAAATTACGAACGTTTAAGCGTTCTACGCCATCTTGAATAATTTGAATAATTTTGTAAATCGTTTATACAAACTTCAAACAAAATTTTCTATCTGAAAAGGAGTTCTTTAGATTCAGATGGCTACCATATAGCCTAGCGGTTAGAATATTGAACAATTAAAGAGCCGGGTTCGGTTCGTGGTCCGGTAGACCATAATTAATATATGTATAACAGACAACAAACGGGTTTTGTCAATAGTAGCAAAAGTTATTGTTTTTCTTACGAAATCTTACGAAAGATTTCATTATATCGTTCAATGCCAAGAACAATGTCGATCTTGTAAATTTTTTTCCTCACTCTGTTCAGATGCCTTGCGTCAGTATGCCTTGCGAGGCAGACGATTATCAAATATCTCATGATTTAACCGACTTATGGTTCCAAAAAGGTTTTTGTTTTTAACTTGAACCTTTTAAGTGCAGAGCGCGCTAATAATATTAGATTTTTTTCAAGGCTTTCAAAACCCTCTACGACATATCAGAACTGTGGAATGTTCTTATTTCACTGGAATTATTAATAACGTGCTCTCTATACTGTTTTTTTTCATCAGCTTGGTATAGAGTGATATTAAATTCCTCTTTTGCTTTTCCTTACCGTTCGATTAGCAAAGACAAAAATTTGGTAGATATTCAATTCTAGAAATAATTTATCCGTACGTCAACTTTTTGCTTTTTGTTGTTAGTGAGCGTAAAGTAACGACAGCAATACGTCCTTTTAGACGTAGATTGAAAGAAAGAAGTACATGCACTTACCTAAGTACATTTTAGATCAATTAAGGATTCACGCCTTAAAAGAAATCTTGTGTTTAATCGATAATATTAATGAAACTTATTTCTCTGCTGCTGATTATAAAAACATTTTCAAATTGAAAACTGACGCGTATAAACATTCGCTGGCGTGTCTCTTTGCAATATCAGAATGAATTGAACTTTAACGTTCTATATTTTTTCACTTTGAGAAAGATTAATCTACCATTAACTTGCATATCCGCAACGCAAATTGACAAGCGAATGAATAAAAAAGGGAAAACAAGTATGAATGGAAAAAAAACAAAATCCAATCACAGGTTGTTGATATACACTTTCATTATATTATTTTATCTCGCACCGTTTTTCATTTACTTTGAAATATGAACAATTTCATCGACAAATCCCTTGGGTCAACTATATAACAGACAAATCAAAAGCGTTAAAACGGTGAAATAAACGGAAATTATTTTTGAAATCAAAACGATGATTTCGTTATTACTACCACCAACAGGGATTCATGTGAGCAACAACAGCAATATTTATCGAAAGTGAAACAACTAAATGTGAGTTGATGATATGGCAAATGCATGCTATTAAAAATTTGTTGCTGTTATAGGAGGGAATACAAAGCACAAAAGTAGCTCGTTTAAATGAACAACACGTACCACATATGTTTGCCATATGGATAAACGAACGATTTGTCTGATCAAAGTTTTGTGAGGAAACAATTTTAAAAGGAAAAAACACTACAGTGAGTCAAGGCTCACCATTAAATACCCCACACCACCCTACGGTTATTCTTATCACGATTAGTCAAAATAAAGCTTTATACCGTCGAAAAAGTAGTCCGATTCGAACGGTTTTCAATTGCCTTCGTCCTTACGCCAAAACAGATAACCGAAGTAAATTCACTCAAATTATCTTGACAATTGCGGCCGGTAGATTGAACAGAAGAAAAGAAGACGGGCAGCCTAGAATTATTTCACTATCGCTTGCAATTCACTTAGAATCACAGAATCGATCGATATAATAAAAGGTGAGTTTTTCTTATTTTTTAATTAAAAGTTTTGTTGCGAATCTCCAATTCTTTAATTAAAACTACGTGTCAGTTACAAAAGCCAATTAAATCGGCCGACCAATTAGCTCACATTTATCAATTAAATTATATATATAAAAAGATAGTCCAAAGAGCTCGTCATTCTGATCCTTACATCACGAAAAGGCTGTACATGTATGCCTCTGTTGTGTGGTGTTCTTCGTATAGGTGCTATGTAGATTCAAATGAATCTGTTCAATAGAAATTCTTGCTGTTTGCCCTTAGGAATTTGCGTTGGGATCCGATTTCCCCCCTAGGAAAATAGGTTGCTTCTGTTGTCCTCACCGACTCTTGAGAAACGTAGATTTGTTCTTGGCGTCTCCTTCGTAACCAAACTAATAAATGGTGTTATTGACTCCCCTTCATTACTTGGCGAAATAAGCTTTAATGTCCCTACCCGCTTCTCTAGGCACTTTATCTTGGTTAAGCTTAGTCAATGTAAACACGCTCAGAGTTGTATGCAAGAACCTAAATGGCGTCTATCACTTATTCTCATTGTCGGACTCTTCAATGTCCCTTAAAGCAACATTGCTTAAGACACATAATTTTCCTATGTCGTACTTAAACTAGCTTTTAACCGTAAAAAACATTATGATTCGAAAATAAATTGTTGTTAACTATTATCGGTTGCCAAGCTTACGCATGTTTGCGATGGCTTAGGGGTTCATTTGGTTCTGTACCGGTTGTGAGTGTGGCTCTGTGCTAGTTGTGTGCTAATTGTGCTTTTTTCTCTTGTCTTTTTTTTCTTTTTTTCCTTCTTATTTGTTTTATTATACTTATACTAACTTTTAATATTAATTAATTTAAGATTTACTTTAAGAGTCAGTTGAACTCGGCTGTCATTTGTTTTAGTTGAGTTTCTTGTATAAGTAGAATAAATAAATAAATAAATAAATAAATAAATAATTATAGATATGGTGAAATATGCTTTCGGTTTGTGCAAATACTAAATGCTAAATGCTGCCGACTCGCAGAAAAAATAAACATTTACGGTCAGCTGATCGAGTGAATCAAACTACCTTCACATTATCTTTCAATCAATTCTCGTATATCGCTTGATAGTTGGTGTTAAAAAGTTCCGACATCCGAATTATCTGCTTTTGTCTATTAAAGTCTAGATTGGCTTTGATTGTAATACTTGCTAAATATTACACTGACATTTGCTACATGCTAGGAATAGTGGACAATAATTTAAAATCTCTATTTAGGATTTTTTTTCGCAATTTGAAGCTTTTTCCTCCTTTCAAACTTAATTTGTAATAATCAATAACAAATATATGTGCAAAGTTTGAATGGTATGGTTGCGTCAGTACGCCCTACACCACCTATGGTACAAGATATATTAAGCTTTTGTGGACGTATGCAACACCCAAACAAAAACCAACTTTCTGTTGTACCGATCGATTCTGAATCATTTTCTCGATCGATTTGAGCTTGTCTATCTACCTATCCACCTGCCCGTGTAGCTACCTAATATAAATCTATTAATTTTTGTGGTCGACCCAGAGATCATAATCTCTGAGGTATCTTTCGAAATTAGGTACATAGGATGCACTATTGAAAATAAGCTCAATCAAACCATATCCCATATAAAGCTCTATTTGATAAAAGTATTCTCAGGAAAAAAACTATTCAACTTTTGATATTTTTGGACAGAAATAGGTAGAAAGCGGTATTTTGTTGCATAAAATCAACGCAGAAAATTTAATTTGGATACAATCGTTTTTGTAACCAACTTCTATACAGCCGATCCTATAAAAAGTAAGCCTTTACCTGGTAAAACGGGCTGATTATTAATATTTTATTCTAAAAATTGTTCTACAATAGCAATTTGCCATAAAAATCAATAGCATCCAACTGGGGCTTTAAAAGTCTATCTCTTGGGACTTTCCCTATATAAGGCTTCCCATTAAAAGTAAGCCTTTACCAGCAAACAAAATGTAATTTGGTCACGCAAATAATTGAAGAATTGTGTTGGGTGAAGATGTATAGGTTGTTAAAAGACCAGACTTGCCTTCCTATAAAACTTTATATTTGTTTTCCACATAATTTGGTTTTCCATTCCTATAATGTCTTGAAATATTTCAAACAATTTGTTTCAGATATTTCCCTACAGCTTCCTTTACCAATGCGCGGTGTTAAGACCGGTTTCCGGTATTTCCCGTTTTCTAGAAACGCTGATGCTCTTAACAACAATTATTGGTATCTTATGTCTACTAAAAAACTTAAAATTCGAACCCGCGTACCAGCACAAAACCTTTATATCTCTAAGTCAGGGAACCAGTAAGTAAAAGGAAGCGTAATTCGAAGTGGACCCAAGTAGATTGTTATCAGTGCAATTTTAACGAGCTTGAAGAGGCAAAATAAAGGAAGACGAGCGTAGACAGTCGAACAGTACATATAGAGTGCTAAATGCACCACCTATTCCTGGTGATATAAACGACATGTCAAGTTAGTATATCCTCATCTTTCCTAGCAGTATAATAGAATAGCAAAACTCAATATTTTTATACGAAGGTAGAATAAAAATCAGGGCAAATTCACAAAGAGAAGCAGTGATAAAAAAGGGGGATGTTAAGATTTGCTTTAAGTGTTAATGTCACGCCATAATATGCCACTGACATTGAG
This sequence comes from Glossina pallidipes, assembly GCA_000688715.1. Taxonomy (NCBI): domain Eukaryota; kingdom Metazoa; phylum Arthropoda; class Insecta; order Diptera; family Glossinidae; genus Glossina; species Glossina pallidipes. The sequence continues at coordinate 3,801,866 of KK499765.1, read as the reverse complement.
ACCCTTGTTCGTATATAACATAACAATTGTCTGATGAAACTTTCAGTAACCGGAAATATATTGTCTGGCTGGTCTCTATACTCACAGAAAGAGTCTAAGAATGGTGATTGAAATTTTCAAACAAACAAAGAAAATTCACGTTTATGACACATGCAAAACCTCCACCTATCTCTCCCCATTAAATATACATGATATATGCTTCTAGTTTATCAGAATTTGTTGCTGTAAGTATGTGTGTGATATTATATTCATTTTTCTTTTTCTCCTTTTTTTTGCTTCTCGCAAAACAAAAAATTTCTTATTCAAGTACACTTCAAATACCAGCCATCATTTATATAAGGTATGCACAAACTTACAAAATACAAGCCCACATATACCCCACGTATACGAGTTTTATAGATTTTTCGCTTTATCCTTCTTGTGTTATGCGCGCTCACTCCTCTCTACTTATAAGTTTGCATTTTTAAACATTCCTTACTCCATTTTTTTTTTGTTTTGTTGCTCTACGAAAATCCTAACGATTTGTTTGTATATCCTCTAAAATCAAATGAGGATTTTCATAGACTTTTACTTGTCAATTGTGTATTGAGAAAAATAGATATTTTTTATATCGGTGTATGTACGTTTTACCGTTGTCTGCCGTTATTATGTTTACGTTGTAGACGCACACTCTCTTATGCATATTCTTTCAGATGTCTGTGTCTAACATCCCTTTTATTTGTTTGCTTTACGATGTTGTCGCTTATGTTTTCGAATTATTTCTAAAATGCTATAATAAATCGCTAAACTTGTTGAGACTTTTTAACACAACAGCAACAAAAATCCTCATTGTGAAGTATTTCGATCTCTCGTTGTTTACGAGAATGTTGAAATTATCATTAGTTGACAAATTGCTTTCTCTTCATGTCTTAGATTTCTTTGGCTTTTTCTTTATTTTCGAACATTAGAAAAATTGCGTATTTAGAGTTTTGTCGAGATGATGTGTATAAACTAAAAATGCAAATTAAAAAAGTCCGCAATTTTCCCCCAAATAAAATCTGGAATTTTTTTACAACCAGTCAGAAACTTGATTTTTGACTTTTTCTCGTGTTAGCCGTACCATGCGGTCGCTTACTAAGTCTGTTATCTGCGTCTGTCAAAATATTAAAATATTTTAAAAATTTCGTTTTTCAAGTATCCACGAATTGCTTAAACACATTTTTTCTAGAGATGCATTTCTAGACTAGTCCAACAACATGCTCCACTTTGTATATTGAAACCAATTGTTTGAAAAAAAGTCGTGATGTGCAAACGATCATTCTTAAGGGCATGCCTAATAAACCGCTGTTTGGAAAGATTTTGTCGACGATACATCGGAAAGAGAAAAAGCTTTATGGAATATTCTTGCAAAATAATTGCTAAACCGCTAGTGAACGCATTGATAGGAGCAATCTAATCTGTTTCATTAAAAGCAGCGCTACCCAATTATGTCGCGGCATTTTGTATTGCTGACTTAAGCGAATTCTGTAATTTTGCTTGTTATGCTCATCATAATAGCTTTATTAACTTTTCTAAATGCCTACCGACGACCAAATGGGATTTGATTTTCCAGTGGGTGTGGCATCTCATTATATTAATTTTTTCTTTTTGATGCCTCAAAAATAACTTCAAATTGTATGGATTACGTTTATTTCGATCATATTGTGTCGATATTTTATAATTATGTTAATTATCTTCTTTACCCATGTGCGCAAATAGAAAAAATTTTCCTGTTAATGAAGTGTTTGTCATTCAAAGCGATTCTCATTAAGAGTAACGCCCTCCAAGATTTGAAGTAAAAACAACTTAGCGTATCAAAGTATATTATTGCTTATATTGGGATTTAAGCATTGCGGTTATGTTCTGAACAACATATTGTTCAAATGCCCACCTTACCTTTGACCATGCTGACGCACACGATGGTTCCAATTGTTAATTACTCCGTCCAACATTAATTGCTTTATGTTAGTAACAGCCTGGCGAATGTGCGCTTTCAAATATTCCAAAGTTTTTAACCTGTCAGCGTAGGTCTTGGCTTTGCAGCAGAATTAAAGAAAAATGGCTAAGCACGTTAATACGCACAGTCGCTACGGTCAATACACACTTCTAAGTGTTGAGATGTCCTGGAGCCACTTGTCTTCAATATCTGTGGTCTTAAGTTCTCGTCGCAGAAGTTCGCATCACCTGGGACTTCAGCGGTTATCATTGACAGTCATGATTCTTGTCTCATCATCTCGAAAAAATTAAGGTCCACTGATGCCGCCACGCTATAAACCACATCACACAGTGAGCTTTTGTGATTGCAGTGACACGTCATGAAACACTTGTGAAATCCTCTCGGCGCACAAACGAAAATTTTGTGTATCACCCACTTTTGTATTTCTTGAGGGATGCCTAACCAGAAGTCATAGCGTTGTTAGTGCCTAGCAAACCTAGATATGAGCGGCATGTCAGTCCTGACTTCTGGGTACGGTCCCTTAAGGGAATGGCAAAGAAGCTATGTAAATAGTGAGGTGCACATAGATTTCGAATATAATGAAGCGTGGGTTTACTGGCCGTACACTTTGAACCGATCCGCTACTTCGGAGTAAAGCTTATAAAGATTGTCTCAATTACTAGGGGCATCGATTCGCGACATATAACTCATTGTTTCAGCGGAAGACGCGGGGTTATGCCACGAGCCAGGTAGTCATGTGAAGTCAGCCTCTCATCATCCGTACTAAGGTTTATATACTTATGTGCTAATTAGTTTAGTTAATTAGCTAAATTATAATTATTATGTAATTTAAATGCTATTATAACTATTCCACCAACATTTATTTCACTAACAGTTAATATTGTGGCTACAATTTAGGCAATCAAAAAGCAACAAAACAAAATAACACCGTGAGTTGGACGTCAAGCAACGGTGGTGGTTTTAAGAGAACACAAAAAAAATATATATACGTTTCAGCTAATAGGTAAGTCTCTATCTATTTCTCTTTCAATAATTACTTTAACTGTACATTAACTTTATTTGACTATATTGGCGTTATCCCTACCTGTGCGTGCTCGGTCAAATGGGATTGGGATTCATTGATTTGTGGAGGTAACTTGAGTGTGTATACCTTAACATTGTCTCAATTTAAATTTTCTACTGAATCTTTTGATAAACTCATGCACACGCTGTCGTTGACTCCATTTATATCACTAAAAAGGGTTCAACCGTTTACTAACATCAACTCAATTCCAATAACTCTTTTAATAGCAATTCAATAAAATTTGGTATTTCTTTTTTTTCTTTTCTTCTCAATTCATTTTCCTGGTTTTTTTTCAGCTGACTACGTGTGGATTTATACACTCAATTTTTTATATATGCTTACTTTTCGTTTCCGTTCGTTTAAATACCGGCTTTTGAATTAATCACTTTTCAGTTCATATATGTACAAGCTGCCTTTTTCCTATAAACGTATATACGTACGTGAATATGCAGTCATGGCGTTAACAGTCATCCCTTTAGCTAGCATATAGATAACTAACGGCATACGTACGTATGTCTGCGACTAAAGTTTATGTACTCACGGTGGCGCACATATATACACTATTCAAAGTAAATCGCCTAAAATCCGTCGAGACCTTTAATCCGGTGCACGAGCTGTGCGAGCAAATGACCGTATCAAAATTTATGCGATCGCTAGTGATAGTTGAACTTTAAAACGCTTTACTAAGCTCGCAGTGATTTAAAGATTTTTATATAAGCCTAAAAAACTGCTTAAAGATAAAAATCCCTAGCATATGCTATTATTTTACAATTTAACTGAAGCACCGGAAAGCAGAAAACACTTTAGAGAGCAACGTTTTTAATTAAAAAACTACTCAAATTTAGCCCCTTGGCTGTATACGGGAGATGAAAAAAGAAATAAAAAATAAAATGCAAAAATACGTTTACACGCTTACACGTCGTAAGTACTCATATTATGCATTCTTTTGAAAATTTGAAATAACGCCACAATTTCAATTAACCGTATAACTGCTCTACGCTAACAAACCTAGACGATACACAACAACGTATATTGCCAGTCATTCGTACACATATACATACTTGCATATGAATTCATGCACACCGTTACCTATGCAGAAATAAAACGTTACACATTCAAAATTAAAAAAAATTTATAATTAAATTGCTATGTGCAATAACAGAATGTGCACTAAAACTGCTAACGAGCTTAATTGAGTCAACAGCGGGTGTAAAACATTGCACAACACATCAGAATACGGATGCGGACACGAAAGAAAACTTAGCAACAAATGGCAAAACAACCGCAACGACAATAACGATACAAAAACAATGTTAGATTTTTCTGCCTGTTATATTTTATAATAAAGTTGGCGAAATAATACAATTTGCTTTTTGTTCTTGTTTTTCTTTCGTCTCCTATATGCAGATACGTGGAAGGATAACATCAATATAATTAAGGTGCGAGAGATAGAGAGAGAGAAAGAGCCATACAGTTTAAACTATGAAGAGAGAAAATAATTTCGCTTTAATTAGTTACAATAAAAACAGGCGGCTGTAAGTGTAACAATCAAGTTAGAGCAGCAGCTGCATTAACACACTCAATGACAGCACGCAACTATAGTATAAAAAAGTAGACCTGAACGGAAATAACCGCAAAACAAAAAAAATTTTTTCCCTCACGTAAACAAGAATATATTTTGCTAACAGTTTTTCCTGTCGTTGAAGAAAAGAAAGGAGAAAACTAAAAACACATATAAAATAAGCGAAATCCGACAAACGGTATTCATTCCTGCAGATACGCATGTAAACAAAAGATGTGCCTGTGCAATAACCCTGAAACTGAAGATAGTCCATAGCGGAGTAGCAGAAAGTAGTTCCTCTACAAGCAAAGAGAATATTATTGGTATTGGCAGAGACGCAATTAAAACAGTTTAGCCTTAATAGGTTTTTCGAAATCACGTGAACATAATGAAACTGCTGTAGTCACAGTAAAGAAATTGAATTACTTTACATTTCCACAACAAAATTTAAAAAAAACAAGCTAACGCACTATACTGAGACACGATGCATCACCCTATAGTTATTCATATAATGACTTTTCTAAATAAAGCGTTATATTGGCAGTGCCCAAAAAAGTAGTCCGATCCGAATCATTTTGAGCATCGTTCGTCCATAAGCTAAGACGTTGAAGTATACCAAATTTCATCAAAATATATTCAAAATTGTCGCCTGTAAGCTGAAGGCAAGGAAAAAAGACGGACAGATGGACAGATATGCTTACAATAAAAGTTATGTCTATCTGAAGTCCTTCTGCGTGTTGCGTACACCCGCACAAACTTAATATACTTCCACAGCAAGTGGTGTACGGTGTAAATAGGAGCAACAGAAAAAAAACTTACTTGGAAAACCTTAGAAAGTCCTATAATGCCATTAGATGAACTTTTCATAATAAATTAATAAATTAAAATAAAGTTTTTTAAACTAAAGTTACCAAAATATTGCAACCATCATAGTGCCATATTGTAAGTCCCTTAACACATTACATTGCACATATCAAATATTAAAAAACCCACAAAATAAATAAAATTAAGTATATATAGCGATTGGCACAACGGACTTTGACTATGGACGTCATAGCGAAAAAATTTCCAAAAATACACTCACTTACTCAATGAACATAAACAAAGCGCTAAACCCTAATTTACTTAGCATATATTGAAGCGAAATACTAAAATAGAAACTATAGCATATACATCTGCACGCTGCTAGCTGGCATCGAATATTCATATATTCAATGGGTGGTAATGTAGACAGAGAAGTTTATGCAAAATTTGTGTATTTTTCGGATAGGATTTTGGTATGTTATGCATATCCGTAAAGTTATTGCATTAAAAAGTTCCAGTTGGTCGGTTTACATAAAAATTTCCCACTGCGGTTTCATCACGCTTCGCTGATAAATAGAATAAACGCAACGGGCGGTTGTTTAAAATTTTTCGGGATTTTATTCATTTATATTATGTATTTTTATCTGCACATATATTGACTTATATTAAGAGGTATACTTAACTTTAACGCTAATTTCAACGCCATGTTGTGCTCCAGTGTGTTCCAATGTATATATGTATATATATATTTTTTTTAGATAAGTTATAAATTATTAAATTCATGGAAATGTTCGTATGAAAGCTTTTTAAAACCGATAAAGTTTATACGGACAATGAGGCATGGTGTCCGAATCAAATGTCAAAATTCGACGAGGGTCCTTTACTGGTCATTATATCAGTGTTTTGTTGATCTCTGCTTCATATGTGATATATGAAACGAAAAGCCTGTTCAAATTCTTTAAAAGACTACATAATTCTGATCATAAAAATTTCGATCATTTGCTATAGTCCATCTCTTCATTGTCCGCATTACTCTTAGACATATGGAAAGATAGACGAACAATATCCCACAATTAGTAAACGGATTTCAATTTTAGTACATTTAAGTAATAAAAAATGCTCATCAACATTTCTCAATGCTTAACAATAGCTGTATACAGGATATCGAGCGATGAGTAGAGTTTACGAATTACATCAAATTTTTCGGCCTTGAACATCTTGAACCGTCTTAACCGCTTATCTTGTATGGAATTTCAGTCATCCATGCCAGTATTTGAGCACTCAATTATAATCGTAAACACGAAAACTCGACCATTCAAGAGACTTTAACGCACGCAACCATTTCTTTATCACTGACAATAAAGTAACTAGCTCTTTAAACATCAGTTATTTTCTACGCTTAACTCGTCTTCTACGCGTAAGTAGTCTTCTCTACACATAACTCGCTTTTTAAGGCCAACTTGTCCCCTACATGTAACTCGTCGTCTATGCTTAATTCGTCTTCTACGCGTAACTAGTCTCTGCAGTCCCACACCAGTGTTTTACACATGACTCGCTTTCTATGCGTAAATCGCGTACGTTTTATAGAATGCCAGTGCAAGGGAAATTTCGCAAGTCAATAAACGATACCACCAGACATTGTTAGTGATCTATCTACTTTAAAAGGCAACAGTAGCCGTAAAGAATATGATATTAAAAGTTCCACCAAAGCTGAAAGCTTTTTATCACTTATTTTCTGTTACTTGTGTGCATCGATGGAAATATAAAATATTTATTTTTGCAATATTGCGCAACTACATATACAACATAATTTAATGTTTTTCTTAAAAACAAAAGTCGGTTAAATATTTTTCTATACGTATCATGGCGAAGTAAAAGCACTAATTAATTTGTTGTTCCATTTTTAATGTTCTGGAGCACTTTTCGCAGGTTTGTTACAGTACGTACGCACATCCGATCTCAATAAGGCTTAGCGTATATTTGTTTACCTAAACGCAAGTCCTATTCATTTCTTGAACTATTTAAAGCGAACCTTTTAGATAACTTATATAGCCTGCAACATTTGCTACCTAAAAATATTGTCGAAAGGAAGCAGACCTTGATGAAAGGTTGCTTTGCCAATTTTTTCTCCTTAACGAAGCAATAATTAAAACATAGCTAAGCCGATTGATTAATTTGAGAGATATTCAAAATTCGCTTCGAGCCATATATGTGCATACTAGTGCATTGCATACTTTGGGACATGTTGTAAAAATCACGTTTCAAATGTAGTTTTTGTTAACTCAAAAATGATAAGAATGATAAGCAAGTTCAGTTGTAAAAAGTATTTGAAAAATTTGAATTTTTCAAAAATTTCAAAATAGTTTATTACTTTTCATTTAATTGGTTGCTTCTTTTTATTTTTATACATTTTTAAAACAAACTTCACATCACAAATATCAGAGGCACAGACATGGTATAAAATTATTATAAAAATTTTCCAAATCAACTAACTACCCACAACATTTGCTTGACTTCATCTTTTGTTAAAAATTTTATCTCTTGCTTGTGTTGGTTTACTGCAAACATTGAATATTTATTGTTATGGTACAAATGTATATACCTATATATATACATATATGCGCACATATTTATGTTCGGTGCTTTTATTGTACATATTTTTATGCCTGATTGCATTTGTATATATTTTTCTATCAAGTATTCTTTAGACAGGAAAAACCTATGAAATCAGTAAATGGTTATGAATTTATTGTAATAGTCTTCCGCACAATAAAATTGAAATCATTTTTCTTTCAAAGGTCAAATCGGGGACGGTTCGTAAGTGGCATAACAATAATGCTATAATATTTTCTCGATCGAATAATTTTTAAATTCCATGAAATATTGAAAAAAAAAAATTTTGCTCTCAAACATTTAAATTACCACACCTCCTTTAGCAAGTTAATTTATCAATTTCAGTACAATATTATTATAATAATAACACTGAAAGACGATCGACCATGTGTTCACAGTTTATTAATTTTGCAGTAGAGGTTATTATCGTTTCTTTCCACACATTGATTTTATTATTATTGTATACGTATTACTTGAATTTACATGTGTTCCTAAAATAATTTCAATCTTCTGTCTTCGACCAAAATGTAATTGAAGGCTAAAACTACGCCAAAAGCCTTTTAAAGAAACCAAAGGCCGCCGAGTAAGAAACCAAAGAAACATATTTAGCCATTAAATTATATATAACTATCGTATAGATATATATATGTATATATAGCGGAATGGAGTAATCTTCAGCGGATATATCAAAAGTCTTTATGCGAAATTTATATTTCCTGAGCTGCTCTACTATATGTAAATATTTGCTAGTGCCAGGATGGATAGTGAGTGACTTATGTGAACCCTTCTTAGCGGGCGCACAACGCTATAATTTTGCTCACCAAGAGCGTATTTCTATTTACGCAAATAAGCACTTCTTGCTTACTTAACCGTCGTAAAATAAAAAGCCATGCATTGGGTCTTTATGTAATTAATAAATCTTCTTCCTGTTTCTGTTCACTAATTCCGAAACAATCCAAAGCACACTGTCTGCACTCGTCAGCAGCCATAGCAAAAAGAAAGAAAAACGGATTTCCGTTTCTTCTGACTGTCGCTGTCAACCGATCTTTAGAACTCACTCGATATCACATGTATCGAACGAGGTCTAGTCATTCGTGTTACTGCTTAGTCATGGTCGTATGTCGTGGTATTTATTCTGCTCTTCCAATACCTACAAATACGAATGATAATCTTGTAAGGACCAAAATCACAGGACTTAGTAAGTCGTAGTTATAAGTAGGATAAGTACATTTCACTTTTCAGTTTATTATTCTCTTGTGAGTATTATAGGGATGCTGTAATAAGTAAGAACTGTATAAGAAAGAACGGAATGTAATGGGAACTTACCTGACATACTGCTACTACTATTTTGGAGCGGAAGTGGATCGTGATTCAATTACATAAGAGCCAAGAATTTAGAAACAATTAAAAATACCAACAAGGTTTCCAATGAAGTAATTGAAAACCAATATAACTCGAAGACAAATGCAATGCGAAATAATCAAAAAAGTGAAAACTGATCCGAAGACTCTGCATGACAACTTTAAAGTTAAAGCTACTGTTCCATTTGTATTGGCTGTCAAATATCTATATATTTCTTTAGGCTTTAATATCAAGCATATGGCAAATTCATAATCTTCTCCTGTAGAGATGAAAACGATAATCAAGAATACCTAGATTGTTGTAAATACGTCAACGTGCTCTCATATAAAACATATTGTAAATTACTACATGATTTAACTGAGCAAAATTCCTAACAAAAACACATCCACAACACACTGGGGAGAATATATCACGCACGAACTTCCTTTTCAACTATTAAATGAATGAAGATTTCTGAATATACACAAGCATGAATTTGGGTCATTAAGCAGGCATACCACGCATTAAATTATGGGCTTAAGTAAGGAAATTGTATATATAATAAGGAAACAGACACTCACACATACAAATACGCTTGTGCACTCATAAGTACACCCGCATATACATACATAAATACGTACATATATATATATATATATATATTAAGTAAGAGTATTAAGAGTTTCAAACTTAACGTACATCAAATCTACAATTACTAAATATTTGTGAAACGCTCATTATGAAGGCTTAGTAATTGGCAAAGAACGGAAAATAGATCACCTCTGGCTACAGTCGAGCACATCTCTATCCAATACCAAATATTTCACACTGCGTGACGATTCACGGTTCCTGAAGATTTTGCCAAACGAAACCGTAGTAATAAAGTGCCATTATATTAAATCAAATAGTATGGACGGTCGCATCTTTATGTTCAACTATTTTTTTAAAGAATGAGGAGAATATTAAATTTTTCTTTTTCTTCTCTACATTCAATGTGGCATCTGGTCCCACGAATTGCGGGGGAGACATGGTATTGTTCGCATCCCCTCTAAGTGCTTATTTCCGTTTAATGAGATAATCCGCTGCTTGCTGTAATTTATTGTGTAATTGTAGGTTATTTTGTCTTGAAATTCTTGCAATAATTTTTTAGTAACTTTTCGTTTGAGTTGCTGGAAGTGGGAGTGCGTTTCCTTCTTTTTTTGGATTTGGCAACCGTTGTGGCAACCTTTTCCTATAAAGTGGTGTGGTAATGTGCAATAAATGAGGCATGTTTAGAAGATTTATTTGATAACTTTATATAAGCCGTGTTATTAGGTGCAGCTGTTCAGCCTTAGCTAACGTCAATCGGGTCGGCATACGATACGGCGGCTTAACAATAAGAGCGTAACGTTTGAAATTATTCAAAAGATCTGTTGACATGAAGACTATAAACTTCATTTGAAAGCAGACTTTTGAAATTTTTTCTTTTTTGTTGTTTAACATCGCTTATGGTTCTTACTTAACATCAACTAATGTCGAACATTAGTTTGCAGTAAGTTCTTATTTGATTGGTGTCGTTTGCGTTGTTTCTGTGTTTGGTTTTTGACAACCAAAAAAACAACATCATCACATAATCGCATATGAAACTCATATAATCTAAAAAAAAAAAGAAGAAAACAGAGAAACGAAAATCTTCTATAGACTGCTGTCATCAACATCGTCGTTTCATATATTTGCTGGCAACGCAAGTTCATCTCTATGTACAACATCTGCTTATATATGTTCATGTATGGTTTATAAAATTTTGTACAAATACAGCTTAGTTAAAAATTCAGCTCACGTTGAAACATAGTGCTTTGATACGTCGCACGTAATGCGATTTACTTATTGCCATCATTTGAAGAAAAAGTTTCGTGTGTTCAAATATGTTTCTAAGATGTTCAAAAAAAAAAATGACAAAAAATGTCCTCGCCCAAAAGCAATAAAAAGATCATGCAATCAGAATTGATTGGTAGGAAGGACCTCGTCTTCCATTATAGTTGTAGTGAGTGCCTTCACACCCACTAGGCCGCGACTGCCCCTTTTTTCTTTTTTCATTTCTATCTGACCATCAGCATGTCACACGTTAGCTCATACCTGATCGCATCTCATTTTGCAAGTTGGCACTATATGCCAATAATTCAAATGGAAAACAACAACTGCATCTTAATCGCAACTAATCCAAATGTTTATAGAGCTTGTTAGACGCGATAGTCTTAGGTAATCAATAATGAATTTTAAATTTCAAGCCAAAAAAGAAAACCTGATGGATCAATGCTGATATAATAGTTGTTTAAATGGAAATTTGGCAGTTGCAGTCTATATGGTTAAAACACCATCTTTTTTTAACAAGAACACCGTACGAATCAAGCGTATTGCATGTTAATCGACAATGTTGATACAGTGGATGTTTTAAATGGAAATTTGGCGGTTGAACTCTATATGATTCAACAACTAAACAAACTAAATGCGTTGTATGGATTAAAGTGGGTCGGGAATGGGGCAATGTTATTATATAAAAAATTTTTTTCCCACGAAGTGAATCCGACAGTTGCCTATATATCAAAAGAAATGGCAACAGATTCAGTGTCATCGGTTTATAAGTAGACGATGAGTTGCTTGCGGGTAATGGACGTTAGTCATATCACGTATTTCCGTTGATTAGATACTGAAAGGCATAATATTAATACGTATGCACTAAGTTGAGCCTAAGTTTATTCGGAAAAGGAATAAAAATAGAGATTAGAACTAGGTAAAAAGTCCAAGGGGCAATTTCTCGATATATGTTGTTAAATAATATTGTTTAATTATTTATTAACAGTCTTGAAGTCACTTTTATTGACCTATTATTGTGAAAATATAATATCTAGTTGCTAGATGTCAAGAACAATGTACAATAATATAAGGATATTAGTAAAAGATTGAGAAGAAGCCAAATTTAATAAAGTCAAAGAAGGAACAACCTAGAAAAAACTTGCCTAATCAGAGATGTGATAATATTTCTCCAATGTGAGAGACATAATTAAGGTTTTGACCACTCGAATTTTAATTTGGGTGGACATACAGACGTTTAAGGAATAGAATTTCCTTAGTAAGAAATTAAAGCGAGCATTAAAAAACCTTCATTGTGGGCCGACGCAGCGATAATTAAACCCGAGCATTTTAAATTGTTAACGATGTCAATATTGACACTGCTTTGCATAGCTTTAGGCTCAAACGTATGTTAGGCAGATCGGAAAGCTGTGCCATGTGTTTTCGCCTAATTAGGCTGCAAGCAGCGCATAGTAAAGCTATATTTGAAATTTTTCAAAATCGAAATCGACGTTCTCCACTTTACCTCTAGAAATTTCGGGTTGTGTTTACAGTAACCCTGAAGATCCCTTAACCCACCGCCATTGTTACCTAACATAAAAAAAAATTGTAAACATATGAGTATCTTCTTTAACGTTATTCAAACCATGATCTATCCAGCAAAAATAAAAAAAATAAGAGTTTACTCCCCCTTCTTCCTTTCCACGGTTTTTCGCTCTTTGGAGTGGGCCAACAAAGGTTTAGTTGGACAAAGAGTAGTTTTCCAAGTGTTAAACGAAGCCTTTAACACTAAAACACATAATGACGTCTATTCCGCTTTGTGTGACTTAACCCCAATTTAGAAAATATCAAATGCTTTTAGCATTTATATTGCTACTTTAAAATCATCCGCGTCTATTATTTCCTTAAAGTCCTCCAAAAATATAATGAAGGGAAAAAATTACAATCAACAAATGCTAAGCTGTCAACCCAATACACAAATACTTCATAGCTCACCGCCAAAGAGAGTTTGCTACATTTAATCTTTTTTATTATTATTTTTCTCCATGTTTCCAACATTCATTTCTTACTTTTTTTATGAAAGTTTTCTCCAGTTAAAAAACAAAAAAAGACAAAATGGTGGATACAGTGTACTGCTCATTTGGCACCTGAGCCCAGCTCAAAGTTTACAAACTGCTTATCATAATGCAAAGAAAGGCAGGATTTAGGAAAGAGAAAGACCATAGAATAATATGCGTTAGGGTGTGAAAAGCTCTTGGCGGGAGGTCGCTTTCTGAACTGCAATATAGTCATGTCTTCAATTTTTATAGTCTGATGAACATTATCCACAGACAGCCAAGCAAAGTATTATAATAATCATTATAATCGTCACCATCACCATCATCACCGTCATCATCAGTGGCGGTAGTAGACTAAAACATTAACTGTATATGCTTTGCAACGACGCCAAAACATTCTTGTCATTCTCATTCTCATTGTCTCTTATGCTAACACACACATATATACGGTGTTGCTTTGCTCCTGTCATTGCGTTTAAATCTCATTTGAGTTATTGTTGCAATTATCTTCTGTAGTCTAAAAGTTTAAATGTGATATTTATTCTTTCTACGGTGTATTTAGTATATGCCATTGTCGTTGTTGTTTTTGTTGTTATTGCTGTTGTTGACGTTGGATTTTCTAGGTGCTGCCTTTTGGATCTGCTCATTTCAATTCACCGTTAGTAGCGTGTTAATGATGGTGTTGATCTAAGCGATTATGATTTTATTATTTGTCTTTTAGTTGCTTTCAGTTGAAGTCTTTATGAGATGAATGTGATATGAATCCTTAATATATTTAATAGCAGCCTTATAGGTGAGATGGTGAACGTCAGTCTACATTTATGTGAAAATATGAGTTATGAGAATCTTTTATTACATATATTCCCTGGTTAACAAAATGGAATGTAGAAAGAAGTTGAAAAACGATTTCTCCATCATTCTTAGCTTAGTAAGAACTCTGAATTCTTCCCAATCTATTGAAAATAAATTCCTTAAACATTAATTAATAGTTGTAATTAAATTTCTTAGAAGACCTTAAAAATAATTTGAAATTTATCACATTTTTTCAACAAATACAATCACTAATATTTTATCTATTGAGTAGTTGGTGGTTTTTGTGAGAAGAACGCACACCACACAAGGGAGCCGCTGTTACTGCTGTGGTGTGTACTGATTGGCTTTTCAAAGATAATTAAAAATTTCGAGACCTAAGATCTCTTGCACTCTTAGCATTCGCTCTTGCAAAAATATCTTAAGACCAGTAAAAATGTGTCGAAACAAAGATTTCTAAGGCACCAAAATTTCCAAGCTTTGCGTAGGCGCGGTAAAGAATCATGTTTGCTAATTGTTTTCAAATATTAATCACTTCGATTTTGCCAAAACGTCAAATAACAACGTTTACCGACACAGTGTTAAAGCCTTCAAGGCTCTTTATGGATCTTAAACTAACACAGTAAAAAGGATTTGCTAATAGTACCAAATAATTTGACAGTTCTTGTCTATTACAGACCATCAACTGACGCTCTTCTGGACGAAATTTATAGCCGTATACTGTTTTCTTCAGGCATCGGCATCGGATAGTCAATAGGAAAATGATACGTCTCTTTAATATTAAAGTTCGCAATATCAACCAATAACTCAACTAAGCTCTCCAGCTAGCATTGGTATGCTTAATCTTCTCTATTATTCAACACTTGGTGTTAAGTTTTCCTATATTCTTACAACTATTCAATGCAATGTAAAAAATGGCAAAGCTTAGCTTGCTTTTTATGCCAAATTTACTTACGTGATATTTTTAAAGTTTTGAATAACAAATTAATCACGGCAATAAAAAGATATCACTTGATCCCAAGTAACTCAACTGACGCTGCAGAAAATAGTTTTCACGAAAAATAATTTTAAACAATGTAATCAAAAAGGTGACCGCGCGCTTCATTGCTGATAAAGCTAAGGAAACTGTGAGCTGCAAGATAAAGTCTAAGAGAAGCGCTTTCACGTATTTAAAAGTGTGGTAAAGGATTTCCTGGCTGTAGACGAGATTTATATATTTGGTCTAACAGTCAAATCAGTAGACTTTACGCAGTCAATCTGTCAAAAAAGGAAAAAACTACCAGTGCTAGTATTAACTTGACCACTTTTTTGTTTTATTTTTTTTTTTAATTCAACTTTTCGTCAAATACACAAATAAAACAACTAGGAAAGTTATTTTCGGCTACCAGTGCTAGTATTAACTTGACCTCTTTTTTGTTTTATTTTTTTTTAATGCAACTTTTCGTCAAATACACAAATAAAACAAGTAAGAAAGTTATGTTCGGCTGTGCCCGAATCTCGCATAGCCACCAGGAAAAATTAATATACCACCTCGCAACGTCCACCATAATTAATTTAGAATTAACACACTTAGCTTTTCGCATTCTACTTCCCAAGTGCTTTTATTTAGCACCCACATGGCTGGCATTACTGAGAAAAAATTAATCCACCAGGTCTTGGTTTCCACTATCTTTGTTTTTGAATTAACGCATTTTTAGTGAGATTCTATATCTCCATTTGCGGAATGTACAAAATAGTTTTGAACATGATTAATAAGCATAGCACCTCAACAAAGTAAAAAAAGAAAATTCAAACATTTGTAAGTTTGCGTTGGGATGGCTGATTTCCCATAATAAAGTTTTTCGTAAAGTAAATATGGAAAACTTCAGCCTTCTAAGTTTTAGAAATTGTGAGTAATAGGCAAAAACTCAGAAATTGTTATTCAAACGGAGTTGCGTGTAGGGCTTGTACGCTAACCGCATTTGAAGTCGCTGGGAAGTGGTCGAAAAGATTTCATCAAAATATATCAAAAATTGCAGCTTGTAGGTTGAACACAAGAAAACAAGACGGACAGACAAGTCTAGATCGATTCAGACAGTGATTTCAAATTGATTGCAATACTAAAAGGTGGCTCTATCTCAAGTGCTTCTGCGTCTGGCACATATCCGCACTAACTTAATATACCCTTGTAGCACAAGTGCTATAGGATAAAAATTCAATATGATTCTTGATAAATGTCTCTATTTGTGTTGTGTGAGTGGCTGTGAATGTGTGATGTTGTTGAAGGGTACTACATTCACAGCAGCACTATTGTGGTGGCTTTGATTGTTGATTTTTGTACGTAAAGTACGGCGCACTCCTTACTTCATGTAGGGAGCATTATTGTTCACTTTTGATAAATCAAGCAAGCAATGTCGGCCAGTTGGTCAAGAAAATCAGAAAACTGTCTGATGTCAAATATTTGCATTCATATCCTTAAAATAGCTTTCCTCCACACGGCACACTGCTTCCGTTCATCCATTCGTTAAGACTATTATAATCGCTACTATTGCGCACCCCGATTGTAACAACAATACGATATGGCAGATAGTTTTTGTTCTTGTTTTTTCACGCAATGTCGGGATATATTTAGCAGACTCAAGTAGAGACTGTCGCTCTGTGGTTTTTTTCTTTTCTTTTCTTTCTTATTAGAGATATACAATAAACTTGGGTTTGTCTTTTCAATGGAAATTCTTACAAGAAGTGAAACTTCTACAAAATCCTACAAAATTGTAAGTTTAACAGTCAGTTGAAAGTAATTTATCGCTACAGCGTTTTTGCTACTGAATACATTTGCAGACTTTATGTTATAACTACATCCAAATTTTCGTTGTTGGGTGAGAGCACATATGTCATATTTTAAAATGTGAGATCATATTGATAGTTAATATAGCGAACAAGTGCAGTGACATAAACAACATTCAGAAATTTGGCAGCACTAGACATTAACACTTTCGCAACGGCGCAGAAACACCATACTTCTCCACCAATACGTGCTTGCAATGTATCATTACAATCAGTGATTGACATAGGAAGTCAGCGTGAGTCCGTGTGATGCAGCAAGTGTCTATAGTATAGCGACGGCACCCGTCGCAAAAACTTTAAAAAGAGAAAGTTGAAGCGAGAGAAATGAATAAATACGGATTAGCCACTAACTACTTTGATTAGCTGGAAGAAGACAGTTTTTCTTAAATAAAACAAGTGAGCAAGAAGCTCATTCTAAACCCTATGCCAAGAAAACTTTCTACGTAATGCAAGCAGTCAAAACCAACGCCTTATGATAAACTTATTTATTTCCCAACTTTCCAAATCAATGTAGAGAAGTTGCAAACAAGTGTGTTGGTTGCTCGCTGGACCGTGTTTTACTTGAAGCAACTCGTATGTTGAACTTTTAATGGTAAATATTTCCATTAAATTAATTAAATATCTGTCATAGAGCATAATTAAGGGTTTTTGTTGCCATCAACTAAGAACTTACCTGCCAAGTTTCGTATTTCTACAATCGGCATGAAGAGACAGATACCGTTAAATCTACTTGAAATTTTATGGGTTTTACGGAAGGTTAATGATGGCTTTAAAAATGGAATTGAGTTGAGGAAAGTAGATAATCGATAAGTAAATTTCAACTCAGACATCAACACTAATTTTTTTTTGCAAATTCCTTTCAAGAAATTGTAACATAAAACGGAACAGATACGGATAAAACATGATTGTTTAACTACAGACCGAAACTAAAATTTGTGGGATATACTTCAGGTCGCGCTACTTAAAATGCGGGCATTGGCCTTTGCTGCATAACACAACTTAAATGAAATCTGAAAACAGCAACAATTTGGTAAGTAATGAATTTGTAATATGATCTGTGGATTGCGTGTCCTTCGCATTACCATTTTCTACCAATTTTCTGGTAACTTCAGAGTTTGAATAATGTATAAATAAAGGAAAGACAAAATTGGTATATACGAGTGCCTTAACTGAGTAGCGAAACCCAGAAAGCTGCATATTGTCTTGGACGCGTAGATGAAATCAGAAGGAATGACTGCAGAGACTAACCTATACATCTATAACATATATACCTATAATTCATTTATTCATTTGGTATCTCAAACATATTGAAAACGTTTTCTCTTTCTCAAGTCTTGCACTTATACGTATCTGTTCCTGTCCATTTATTGCTGTTGAATATACAAAATTAGCTCCTTGCGGATATTGTAATCTTTTAATTAAATAAAATCTAGTTTACTTATAGTACTTAACTTAAAAACTATTTAATTACTTCTTACTTGCGACTGCTTGTCAATAAACTATCGCAACTTTCCTTTCCCTTTTTATGCACCTCTTTAAATCCGTTTTCTCTCTCTCTGTTCAGCTTTCATTTAACTTAGAATGCTTTCTTTCTTTGGAATATTTTTCAAGTTGAAAAGTTGACATTATAAACTACTTATTAGAGTTAAGAGAGTTTGCCGCAATAGACCCACAATAATGAAGCGACGTGCTAAGCAACGAAGGAACAGAATTTTGTATAATAAATCTTGAAAAATTCATCTTACTTTTAGCTCAAGTACTATATACGTATATACACAATCAGAGCAATGCATTTTTACGGGACAAACTAAAATGGGGTAACTCTTGACGCATTCATTAGACAAAACTGTTAGTTTGCTTGTTTGCTAAGATGTTTCTGCTATTTGGCTCTTAAAGAAAATGGTCTTCATTTAAGTCCTTTTCGTTTCTTTTTTTCTGCCTTTTTCTACTGCAGCAACTCTTTTTTAACCTTTTAGTTATTTTATTTTGGCCTTCAAAACAAACGTATAGATGGATGAATGGCTGAATGGTTGTTTGATTTAGATCGGTTAAGTTTAGTTTGGGTTTGGTTTGGCGTACGTTTGCACACTGAGGTGGTCATAAAACGGTAGAGAACTTGGACAAAAGCGTGAGGGACCGAGAATACAGAGAAGCGAACGGAAACTTTTAAGAGTAGAAAAAAAAAAAAAATAAATGAGAAAGTTCTTACAAAAAGTCTAGAGTGGAAGAAGATGGAAACACATTCAAAAACTTTACACACGACTTTGACCATTCATCTTACTTTCAATTTTAAACAAATGTAAGTGGATCAGACAAAAAACCACAAAACTAAAAGTTTTTTGCTTGTAGGATTTTACATAAATATATATATATATATATGTGTATATATATATATATATATATATATATATATATACCGTACACTGGATGACCATGTATGATTTTGCTAAAAACACATACACGCTTATATTTTTACAAAACATATACAGCTCATATTGTTACATATATGTGGACTTAATAGTTGTTTGTGTTCTATTCATGGACTTAAGAAAAAATTCTTTTAGAGATGATTTTTGACTTTTAAGCTTTTAAATATATTTTCTCTCGCACAACACTTAAGTTCAGTGGTTTCCGTTTCCGCTTTAAACTTCCGTAACGTATTATTCAAATTAAGGAAAAGTGTATAGTGAACGTATATATATATATATATAAAATATAAAATTTCATTTCAATAAATTTCCACTTTTTACTGAATATATAAGAAAATTAATAAAAATACTTGGGCAAAATTGCAATTTTTGTTTTGTTTAGTCTTAATTTACCTTAACTTTAATTAATGGAAATGAAAACGGGATAAGTCTTCTCATTTCTATAAAAACAACTAAATTGTGTAACAAAGCTTTATTTTTAATTTTTTTTTATATGTATTCAACTTAACGTACCATCGAAAATTTACTTTAAAAGAAGTTAAAATTTCTCTCTACTAAGCAAATAAATTTTTGCAAACTTAACCATTGATAAAGTCTTGCTTTCTTTTCTTCATTCATTTTTCTTCTCTTTGCTTTCAGTTAAAAAGGTTGATAAATAATTTCAACTGTTTTTTCTTTATTTCTATAATTTTAATTTCACAGCATTTTTTACGTATTCATAAGATATTCTCACTCTTTTTAATATTTATTTAAGTGCTTATGAAAATAACGTACAAAGCAATACTTGCTCATGAATGAATTTTGAATACCGTAAAGGACGGTCCTACTCGAAATAAGCCGGAGAAGGACAAACATATCCATTTGTATTAATCTTCTTTTGGGGGTCATCACCCTCCCAGCTCGAAAATACGAGTTACGTAAGGACAGATATTTTGGCTTAAGATGTTTTGCGTACTTCTTTCATTAAAAATATTCTTTACTAATGCTTATTCTTATTCGCGGCTTTTGCGCTATTATCTACACACGGCGGAAAAAGCATTCGCATCATCATTTCCTTTCTATTTGCAGGTGCGTAAATATGGAAACGGAATTTTTGCGTAAAATATACACATGTATTGGTATATAATGGTAAAGAAACTTTTATTTAAAGTTCTACGCACCTTCAAAAATCTTCTTCTTTGTTTCGAGGAAATAATAATGCTCCCGGCGAGCGAATGCTCTTCTTTAGCAATTAACCGAACATGTTCAAACTTTGCTGCTAGGAATGGTTTTAACAGAATTTCGTTAAATCGTACTTCAGGGCTAAAATTTGCAATCTATGCAAAAATCCCGGAATCAAAATACCCCACCATTGCAGTGCTATTAATATATTTATAACAATCGATATTCGTCTGTGATAAACAAGTGGGTCTCTACATCACCATACACCAGTTACGACTCTATTGAAAAACGCTTGCTCGACATGTTCCCTTCGCTATAATTGTTATATTGGCGTAATTGAATGGATTTAAACAGAGTTTCTCATTTTCCCCGTGGGCCTGGATTGACGCGGTATCCATCCCGCAACCTACCATATTACAAAAGAAAGAAACTTACTCTGTTGTAGGTTTTACTTTTACCTGCGACCTTTTTAGTGCATTAACAGACGCACCAGGTATGCAAGATTAACTGAAATATTTCAGATGTCATCAAATTTTCTTTCATTAAAACCAAAAAGTGCCGGTTCAGATTTTTTAAGTTACTTGAGCATGCGAAAAATTTTAATGATGCTTACTATCCCTTACATTGTGACTTTATATGTCACAATAACTCGCTCTTAACCCTTGCCAGCGGCTTGTACAAGGTTATATTTACAGTTGATAGAATATATATGGATAGTATATATATAATATATAGAAGTTATATTATAAAACATTACACCATTCTAGATTCCTGCTTTTGTATAGTATCTGCTAATATTAACTCATACTTAATTAAAAGTTTTATAAGAACAATATTTGCCATATTTGTTTCAAACACTTCCCTTTCTCAAAGCTGGAGCAGTCTCTACCCATTGGTATAAATTTTGTTGAAACAATAGATATTTTTGGCGTGATATTTCGTGACACAACGTACAGTAGCTTTAGTTACTGCAGCGGGAACTCGCTCGGAATTCAGATAATCCTATCAATTAAATAAAAAGCTTTCACTTGCGCTACGAAAATATTTTTCGCCTACACATTTTTGTCTATATGACAACAGACAAGCAGCCTATTTAACTCAGAAGTTTCTTGTAACACTAAAGTCTTAAAGCGCCAGCATCTAAGGCTATCTATCGGCTTTATAGAAAACTCCACCGCTGTTGAGATATGGAAAGTGAAACTTAATACACGCATCATCTTTGCGATTGCTGCTGTGCTTTGTTTTGCAGGAAAGAAAATATATCCAATCTCTAGCTGTTGTGTCTGTGCAAATTTTTCTAAACTGATTTCAAATTCAGCAACGTTGTTGTATTTAATTCATTTTTTCTTATTATTGCTACCATACAGTAGTTGGTCGAGACTTTTATAGGATAATCTTCACAAAAACTCAAAAGAGGTTTAAGTAGTTTCTCTTTTGGTTTAAGTGTATTAAAGACTTTTAGTCTACTTGTAACTTTTCCCTGGTATTAGTCATGCCAATATTGTTGCTCTTTAATATGTTTTCCCAAATTTTCTAAAGCAACGTGTAAGCTGTGTGGTTTTATTTACTAATTAGATTGTTTGTAAATTTATTTGTTTGGACTTGTTATCAAAAGCTTTGTCATGTTTATTTTAATTAGTGGTGCGGCTTTCTTCGAAAAGTTGTGCAATAATTTTCGATGTATACGTTAAAGGTAAATTCAATATCATATCGTGTTAGACAGGGATGATGAAAGAATTTTATAAAAATGCTCTCTTATGAGATATTTTAAAAAAATTCGATTAATTTTTTAAGCAAAAGGATTATTTTTTGCAGGATGTTTTCACCTTTTCACCATTTCTCTAATAATCTTCTCACATATCATGCACAGAAGGGACCTGATGGAAAAAATTAAAGGAAAACTATATATATTTCAATAGATTTGGAAAAATTTGTTTACCAATTATTTAAAAATTCAAAGAAATATATAAAAAATTTGTAATAACTATAGAAAAGTTAAAGTAGCTTTAAATAGGTTCATTGTGAAGGTTAGGTTTATTATTTGTTTTGAGCATTGTGATGAATATCAAATATGAGAGTTAGAAATGAGCATTCACAGTGTTGAGAGAGAAATAGAGGAAGAGGGAGAGACGTACGACAAATAGAACAGAAAAATCTTTAGATTTACAAAATTTTATCAAAGTGAATTTAATTTAAATTTTGGATAAAAATAAATAGAAGACAATTACCTAACATGCTTAGTGAAAAAGTTTAGAGCGGAAGACTCTACGGGAGACAGACTCAAGCCAGAATCACCACGAATATCACATCACAACGTAGACAGGAGCGTCCTGATCAGAGAGAATTCACCGCTTTTGCATTTCTAAAAAGAATATTCATTTAGTTGCCTCTGCACTCTTTTGCACTTCATAGTAAAAAAAGTCCTTTCCAGAATTGGATTTAAAAAGCAAAGTTTAGCGTATTACAAACACATTGTTAGAGGCTGCGTGGAAAACTAAGGTAATTTCCAGCCCAAGGCTTGTTTGACAATCAAAATCACTTTCTTTTAGAGAAATTCGTCCATTTGAGAATGCGTTACATTCAACATTTTTATCGCTTATTACGCATTGCGGCTTCGGCATTGTCCGTAAAAACGCAATTTTTGTGGCTTTTCATGTACACATTTAAAAAGTGGTTCATAAATATGTTTGCCCTCTTTTATAACTGCACAGAATCTTACGAATTTCTTGAAAATATCTTGTGCGCTCAGAGCGTGAGCGGTTTGCGTTTTCACCAAATTACAATTCGGTACATGTTAAGAAGAGAAAAGAAGAAGATCTGAATTTCATTGACGTAGAGCCAGATCGCCTTTCATACATTTTTGTTGCAAGGTATGCACGATCCTGCCAAATAAAATTTTGACTTCTGAAATTCCCAAAACGAAAGGCCTTACGTTGCGCTTAACATTTGAGCTCTTATGTCGCAGCGTATGAAGCGTGTTAGCGAGTAATTTACTCAGGTTGGAAGTATGAACATTTATTTTTGCGTATATGCTTGCAGATATACTGAAGTTGAATATCAGGTATTTTGGCTAGACTTGCTGCGGCTCTTGGGCTTAAAAAATAGTTTTTAAATTATTTTTAAAGTCATCCAATTTCGAACCACAGTTTATTCTTTAAATAGTACAAGTTGTGTAAATATGGAACAGGGACGTGCCCGTAGATGTACCTAGGTGTCAATGTAGTTACTATTACATTGCATGATTAGGGCCATTTCCCCATTGACACTTGACAACAACTTTGGGTCTCATAATAATACAAGTTTCGTATAACCACTTGATTTGTAATAGCGTTGAATATCTCAATATTTGTAGAATCGTAAAATCACTTGCGGAATGCTGTTCGTCACCTGCAAAAGAATATTAACTCCCCACCATATATTTTGAGAGTTTTGCGTATTTTAAGCGTAAAATTTCATGGATAACTCCAAGCAATTCATTGAAATCGATTTTTCTGTGTTTGGTGCGATCAGAAGCCGCTAAGACCTAACGAAATCTTTACTGTTGGACGCTACTGACGATAAATCATTAATTTGGATCAAACTTTGCGTGGAAAAGTAGCAGGATATCAAAAGAAAACAATACGTTTTTGCTTTATGATAAGACACTGTCGCACTCAACAACGCCAGGAAACGATTGAGACGTTTAGTTAGGAAATACTTTCGCGTACAGCTTACTCACTAAACTCGATTCCTTCCGATTGCCACTGGTGTGCATCGATAAGACACCAACTTGTTGAACAACGTTTCGATTTTTATGAAAATGTTTCGATGAGTAAACGTCTCGTCTCAAAGAATAAACTTTTTTTTTTACCTTTGAATAAAACAATTTTCATCATTTTCTTGCGATAAACCTGTGTTTTCTATAAATACATTCCGGTTTCACATTTACATGCTTGGCATTTCGCAAAGAGATTTTTAAATAGCTTTAAATTTCATCAAAACTTCTACAGTATTGAACTTCATTAACCTAAACGAATGTAAGAATATTTGAAGTACCACATAAAAGTCTTATGGACTTGATACTCATCGGACGGTCATAATCCGATTAACTACCATAATCTGGAAAATGTAAAGCAATGAGAGAACTACAAAAAATAAAACCTAACAATGCTTTATATAAGCGAAAGTACAAGGTATGCACGCAAAGACGCAAAAGAGTAACTAAAAATTAAGGGAAAGGAAAAAAGAACAAAGTAAGATAATTTTATACGGCTGCATCCGAGCCATCCACACCCGCCGCTGTTTTAGAAAAAAAAATGTAAAGAAAAACAATAAAAATAAAAAGTTCATACTGTATTCATATTAGGGGGTGGAGCGGATTTTTCCTACTTTTTTATAAACCATGTACAATTAGGTGTAGAAAGTACATGGAAATTTTTATCTATTACTCTTATTAATAATAAGCAATCTCTGCTTTTTTGGTTTTGGAAGCAAAGCTGTAGTCATCTAATGTTGTAGGCGTGCCCTTTCATCGAATAAAGTTACTTTCAATACCAATCCACATGCAAGAATCTTCAATAATTATGCCATGTTTCAAAATAATAACTCAATTTCTGTGAGCATGAGAATGGAGAGGTGTTCTCAGTTAATGTTGCATTGTAGGCATATCCTTTGGTCGATTTAACCCTTTTCAATATCAATCTGTGTGCAAGAACCTGCAATAATTCTTCCACGTTTCAAACCAATGTCTTAATTACTCTGACGGAGGGAATGTTTCCATAGACAGGCGGACGTACAAAGTTTGACGATGCTCAAAATAATTATTCCTTTCCTTATTGTCCTCGTTACAAGCGTTTTAATAAAGTGAGCATAACACCGTCCTACAGTGATGGGCATAAAAAGAAAGATGGAACACAGAATAGAAGAAATTATAATCCCTGTGTGATACCAAAGTAGATCGAAAGAAAGAATGATGGAAAGAGCAAAAAAGTGCTTTTCAGAGTACAAAAAAAAAGAAAAAAAATTCTACACACATGCATTAGTGGAACTATGATGTTTCAAAGTAGCGTGGCGCACGCATATCACAACATGACGCCATAAACCACAAGCAGCAACAATAACTACCAAAAATATCAGCTCAAACCAAACCTACTCACAAATACACGTCGAGAGATTTTAAGCAAGTTAACAAAGCACCACATGCGGTATTTTATTGATGAAACAAAAGCCGCATGGGTGCGTGTGTTGCGTTATACAGGAGTAGATGTATCCCAAACTAACTACCAACTCTTCATCTCTTACCATTACCGCATCATCGTCATCTTCTTTCCAATTTTCATTTGGTGCATAAAGCAAGCGCATCAACATCCGTACATATTACTTTACTTATTTTCTATTACAACGAGCGCAGCAGAGCAACACAAAAAAAAGTAAAAACATAAACTTTTTCATGTTACGTTCTTAATTTTCTCGTAATTGCATTAAATTCATTCATTCACTTTGTTGCTGTTAGCTGTTATTGGGTAGTTGTTATTGTTTTGCTTATAACTCTTATACAGCTCGAACTTTCTTGAGTGCTTTCGCAATTATTTATGAACACAATAAGATTTTCCCTGCTTTTTTGCTTACATTTTTCGCCATTTTTTGGAACGCAATACGAACAGCTCACTGAACAGAAACGCTTCGGAAGCAACGGCAGTTGAGTAGATAAAAGTGTGGCTAAACTATTTTTATTAGATTGAAAATATTTTTTAATATAATTTTTATAATTTTTTCCTGTTATTCTTTTTTCTTCTCTTGATTATTTTAATCGTGTTTTATTTCATTATATGGACACAGAGCAAAGCTTGCTTTGTATTGCGCGGGTGATAATGCAGATAAAGAAATAACAGCGAAAAGAAATTATTATTATCTCTTCTCCTACCAAAAGACGGGAATATATTATGTTCGTCAACTCCTTTGTCCCATTGAAAATCCTATGGTAGTATAAAATATTACGATGGTGTGGCCATAAGGTCTCGCTTGATCGCTATTCTTTTGTTTTACATCTCAAACTTCCAAAAATTGTTGTAAATATTGGGTGTGTGGCAACACCATGCATTGTCAGATAGCAAGTAGAAATGAGCGGATATAGGTAGAAAATAAAGCGACGTAAGAATTTAGTCTACGCCCAACCGTCACAGAGCAGGGATTGAATAAAATGAAAGAGAACGACATTTTCATGATCTTTAAATAGAAATTATTACGGATGCTCGGTTTGCCAATGAGCAACTATTTTCCCAGCTATATTCCTTCTTGAGCCCTACATTTTTCTATTAAGCTTAAGGTACTAGGCACAATTATGTTTCAAAATGAATGAAAAACAGTTTCTGACAAATGCGTTTCCATGATATAAAAAACGCAACACCGACTTTGTGATCGCGACTTTTTTATGCTTTAGTTCGGGACACAGCAGTTGCTACTCAGGCCGTCCTCCCACATTTTTTCCCCCACATAGTCGTGTAAAATGCTCTTCTAAGAGGTCTACGGCAATAGACACTGCAAGCAACCATAGTCCGTGGTTATCCATTAGCATTGCTTTTGTCTCTTTTCGTTACAAAGACTCACAAAATCAAATGGCAGCTGGGATATTTAAAGCAGTGAAGCGATCCCGAAGAATATATATTCTTTAATAAACCATAAACACCCATAACATATTCGCATGGATAGCAGAGTAGACAAGAACAGCGGGTAAAACGTCAGTGTTCACGGGTTCATATGTCAAGAGCGGCAGAGTTTACTTTGGTCGTGGCTATGGCGACAACTTAGACGGTAAAGATGTAATACTTATCGCGCACACGTTCACTAGGCTACAGCCCTATATCTTTGTCTTTCGTCTCATCTTTCTGACCGCCACCGTGCTACACGAATAGAGGATATCCCCTGAGCTTCATTCAAAATAAAAAAAAAGAGAAAGAATACAATACGTACCACGGTTTGTAATTTCGTATATTCATAGGAATGGTACAAGAATATTCTGTGTGAAAAATGGTGCCAAACGGCCCCCTCCTAACATGCTCCCAATCTATACATGAACACCTGCACCTTCTACAATTTTGCCCGATGTGAAGGATATCCACGATTCGTTTCAGTGTACCTGTAGCTCTTTTTCATTGGTTATGTTTTCCTTCGCTTGCATGAAAATGAAATTTTATTCATAGTCTATGTGCATACTTACGCGTATGTTTGCGAATGTTTGAAAACTTGTTCATTTTTTATTATTGTTGCGTTTCATTAAAATTTATTCGTGCGTAAAATAATTGAGTTTTTAATTCAAATATTCCGTCGAATATATAACGAATTTTTATCCATTAATTTAAAAAAAAAATTGTATTTTACTCCCTTGTTTGGTTATCCTTTCCACCCAAAGATTAATAAATTCATTAAAGTGGTATGCTTTCATAACTATAGCTTTAAAAAAATCATATATAAGAATCTAAAAAATAATTTTACAACGAAAAATTTTTTGCTAACAGCACTTAAACTAATGGCACAATTATATTTAAAAGCAACCACGAAACTCACATTTTCGCAAATCTTTCACATCTAACACAAAAAAAATAGTCTTAAGTGTTTTCTTAATCACGGTTGTATTGAAAACTCTTTGCAGTGACCTTTAGGTTGCTTTAGAACAAGTTTCAATTCAATTTCTCGTATAGATATTAAATTGTAGCTTTCAAGCGCAAAAACATAAAATTTGAAGCATGGCATTCGATAGATGTATGCCTGCGCTCAGAAGAGCCCTTCATTTAGTTTTGTAATAATACGTAATTCATATGCGAGGTTTCTTTTATATATTGGGGTTATACGAAAACCTTTACTAATAAAAGGAGACATTGACAGTAAATGTGTTGAGAAAAGCGCTTTTTGTAGGAACCATTGCTCTTCCCATTCAAATCAAAGAAAAAGTACTACTCGTCATCAATTTCTATCCACCATCTACGGAGTTACTATTCCACCGTAAAAGGCTGCCGTTGACAGGAGAAACAGGAACAGTCCATGCGTGCGAGAAAAATGTTTAAAAATTAAGAATTGTATATATTGTCAGGAGGAAGACTATATAAACCCGAAAAAATTAAAA
Source organism: Glossina pallidipes (assembly GCA_000688715.1). NCBI lineage: Eukaryota > Metazoa > Arthropoda > Insecta > Diptera > Glossinidae > Glossina > Glossina pallidipes. The sequence continues at coordinate 3,773,301 of KK499765.1, read as the reverse complement.
TTTCGATGCTAAGAAACATTGAAGATCTAATTCTCATACGTGAGCAACTACCAGAATAGAAAAAGGAAACATTTTTTCGTATCGCACGGAGGGTAATTAGTCCGAGAAACGTAACAACAGCCACAAAAGACAATTTTCCTTCGGAATTCATCTGATGGTAAATAGTTATCTAAGCCATACTTGCAAGAAGTCGCGGCCACCTGCCATAGTCAACGACATTATTCAAAATCCAAGTCTCCAAAATAGACAAAAATATATCATAAGATATAAGGAATCGGTTTTTTAGCATCATAAAGCTCCCGTAAATCTTTAAGAATCCGCGCCTTACTTCTAAATTCATACATACTTCCTTCTTTACCCTCCCATTCAAAAACGCTGCGTAAAGGATTGTATTCCACATTTGCTTTACTATGCTGAGGGCATTGAAGCTAATACGGAAAAATTAACTTAATAAAGATTCTGTATCTTTATGCCCATAAATAGCATTAATTATTGGAATTTATCTTTAACATTTTTCATTGAATTACAGGTCGTTTTAAACTGTTTAAATTATGCATAAACGACATGTGTTGAATAAACTTATTTACTCTGCAAATTGTTTTTATTTAGGACATGCGTTGCACTTCATGAAGTCTGTATACAAAAAGAGAAATATTTAAAATATATTGAAAATTATTTTATATAAACACATGCGAACAACCGAGACGAGACTTCGATATCCTTCTCAGCAAACGTGTATTATGTCATAACTCTTTGCATACATTATTAGATTTGTATCGTCTATCGATCCTTTTGCCCTTTGAAAAATCCGCTAAACACGAAAAATAAAGTTTTTTTTTCCAGACATGAGTATAAGAAACTCCATAAGGTAGTCGTAGTAAATTTTTCAGCCGATCTAGCCCTGTTTGCATATGTCGACCGGCATTGTTTGTTGCTGTCATTTTCAGGATCACAGTTCAGACAGAATACTTCAAGTTAGATTTGTCTTTTGTCCAAAGAGGATATTTTAATGTGCATGCGATACACATATAATCATCTTTAAACTCTGCAAATAAATCATATAAAATTTCAAAATGTTGTGGCTGACATCATAAGCCTTACAGTAAACAAACGTCGTAGCATAGGTACTGTTAGTAGAAATGGACAATTCGAAAGCAATGGCAGCAAAATGTAGCAAAACTTCTACCGCAAACAAATAACATATCCATCTAAAAGCTCATTGCAAAATCGAAAGCGGTCAGCCTGAAAATAGGGGCATGGTAAGCTACCAGTTATAATAGCCGTCAATAGGGAGGTAGGCATTGCGAAGTTCCATCTAAGAAAGGCCGTGCGATCAACTGTCGCTTCAAAAATTACCATAATACTTTACAATCTTTATTTAGTTTAAATTAACGAAAAATTCCTAGGAAGGCGAACAAAATTCTCTTACTTGTTTTAAGAAACCCTCTGTAATACCCCAGAAGTAAGGATTAGAAACTCACCGATTCTGTATCTACATTTAGCCAGAACGATCATCCTTCGTTTCATCTCAAGTTGCCAATAATTTAGTCACAGGGCTGAAAAAAGACAAACAGCCTTCTACCACAAATGAAATTCGAAAATGGTTTTGAACTGCCAAACTTCCGAATAGTTACACCACTTAGTTAACATATCTTTAACTATGAGAAGGCCTTTCTGTTTTTGTTTCCTTTCTTAAAGTGACGGATATCTAACATTGACTAAAAGCATGCAACAAGTTCTCGCAAGCTCTAGGACGAATAGTCAGCTTTTCTTCTTCAATCATCATGCTATGCAAGATGTCGGTACGCGTAGTGTTAAAAACAATGCTTAACGCTAAAATACGGCTGTAATGGGTACGATTGTTTTACAAGAAATAGAGGAGATTAAGTAGGTTTCATTACCACGAAAACGACCAAATGGGGAAATTTGATAATTTCTAATTACAGTATAATTTCAGGACTTGATACGTTACTCTGTAACGCTTATAGTTACTTTAAAAGCTAGAAGCGAGAGAAGAGACTAGAATAGCAAGCTTTCCTTACTTTTGCTGCCACGTTAACCAAACAATGCTGCAATCATAGATATGTCTTCCTAAACACCTATTCAAACACTAATTGAGTAGAAACTTTAAAGGTAATCGCATATATTTCAGAAACCAAGTCCGAAAGCGTAAGATTATATATTCTCACTCTTATAAAAATATAACTGTTATTCATTTAAAACATAAAGAACATTAACAACACTAGCATATACATATATATTCTGGCTGGTGTAGATGTTCTCATATATAAGAGTATACTGACGTCCTCCACGGTTATGTTTACTCATTTGGTCTTAAGTATCTTTGCAATTGTTTACCGCATCCTGGATATAACAACCACCGTATATACTTTTTTTATCGAATGTTTACTTTTTCCAACCTTTGTTGCTGCTGCTGTGAAGCTTTGATTCTCGAAGAAACTTTCAGATCTTTCGTTCTTTCCTGGCTTTATTACCCATTTGTTGTTATTCTTGTTAAACATTTCATTTGTTTACTTTACGCAGTTGTTTATTTTTTTTAATAGGGTAAGGGCTGTTCTCTTATGTTATTCTTCTTTTTGCTTCTTTATTTAACATAAAAATCCATAAAAAAAAGTAAATTTTTACGTTTAAGAAAATTATGTTTTCAGTAAGTGTTTGAAATTCTTCTTAGGATATATATGCGCACATATATACATATAATCAGACGAATTTAAACAAAAGGTGCGTTTATATATGCACTGGCTTTTAGAAATGCGTTCAGCGTTTTGGGTTTTGGTTGAAATACACATGTACCTAAATAAACAACATGTAAATAAGGTATAGCAGCTGTTGTTTTTGTTGCTTTTATTTCTTCTGTAAATTATTTCCCTGTCAGCATATTATGGCAGAAAACAAAAACATACTTAAATTTCATTCGAGCGTTACGATTAAATGAGTATTCGTGTTAATAGACAAACATTTGTAAAAATAAATAACATGAAGTTTTCTTAAAGAAAATTTTTAAGACAAAATATTTGTGATTAAGCAATTATTCCACAAAATCAATTAAAAATTAATTATTATACCGTCCACCACTTGTAATACAAGGTTATACTAGGTTTGTGCAGATGTATACCACAGCCAAAAAGACTTGAGATAAACCCAGTCTTTATTTATATCAATCGATTCAGAAACACTTTCTGCATCAACTTAAGCTTGTCTGTGTGTCTGTCCTTCATGTTTTGTTGTGTTTAGTCTACAGGCCGCAATATTTGAGGTAATTTGGCGATATAAACTGGTGGGTTTTGGCGAAAGACGAGCGCTCTTGAAAATAGCTCAGATCTATTTCTATAAATAACGGTATTAACCGCTTCAATGCAGAACTCAAAATTTTTCGCGTTTCAAGAGTACCCAGAAATCAACCGGACCTACAATAAAAAGAAACTCATTTAGTGTCTCGTTGGAAGCCGCAAAAATTAAATACTTTCGATTATTTCTTCTACCATGAAAGAAGTGAATTCGTTGCTTGAAAGATAAAGCATAAAGAAATGCTTAATAAATATAATAGGCAACCCACTACGTGGGATAAATTGCGTAGAATGCATAACATACCGCGAAAAGTTTTCAAGAAAAGCTCCTCTGATGACAGGATGATATTCGAGATAGTCAAAAACTCGGTGAATTCTTGATATCATCGTCATTTTCTCATTTTGGTTGGGTTTCCACATTTCCAGCAGTACATTCTCGTAATTTCGTATATACTTACATTCACTCACATTCAGTGTTATTTATTTCAGTATGGCAGATAATCCACGGTTTATTCTGACAGTACCACAGGATTTGGGTTCTGCATTGTACAGGCCCTTCGTTAAATCATACGCTTTCATAAAAATTGTCAGCATAAACTTATTGAGATATGGCGCTAATACTTCAGTCATTGTATTCTGGAAACTACTGCCTCTTCGTGAACATAATTTGAAGTTACAGATATAGCCTCTCTTAGATTCCCATATTTAACTAGCTTCGTGGGGTTATATACTCTGAAGTTTAGTCAACCACGCTATGGCATCATTCCGTCATTTGACGACACGTTTTATGGGCGAATGTAGACTTTATTTATTTGAGACAATATGAAAATGAATGCAAAAGCGTGCACACGTACATTGCCTGAAGTTCAGCAAAGGGCATACGTGCGGGTACACAGCAGGTAATGTGGATGATTGAATATCAGCGTGGTTGTATAAGCGCAAGTAGCGAACAATATTAAAGTCGACTAATTAATTTTACAATTTTCAGACACGATTCAAAGAATTGCAGCTGCATTGCAATTGCATTTTGCAACTTAAAATTGGAGATGCGTAGGCTAGTTGCGATTGTAAATATCCGATGTTGCTCAGTAATAGCACAATGCTTACCGATCGGACGTATGCCTCACGTGCTGGGGCTACATGCTGATCCTCCTTTCCTGGCTTCTCCCTCCCGGACCGCCACCCTGTTCGTATAGCGTTTGGAGGCAACCCTAAAGTGAAAAATTAAGGTCAGCGCTACATGTTATACACGGGAAATTGTTTGAAAATAGGCCGTTTCGCTCGCAATCAAGTAAAAACGCTTTCATTTAATCATTTCAATCAAAAAATGTAAAATGTTTAAAGGCAATTCGTCCGCAAACTTCCATCGAATCTTTAAAAACAATGCTATCCTTATAGAAATTTTCAGTTTTATAACAAAAACGAAAAACCCCTTAAAAGCATTAACATTTTCTTCGCACGTTCCATTGCCACAAAATCGATTGCGTTTTTGAAAACGCAAACGAACGCTTTTTGATTAATTCAAAGCCAATATAAGAAAAAATATACGCAACGCACTTTATATCTCACGTATCTTTTTTATTTGTTTTTTTTTTTTTTCATTTTCGTGCTTAAAATCACACTAAAAATTGTTTGATTCTATGGTTAAAATTCTTGAATTTTTGTTACTGAATCTCTTTTTGCCAAATGCACTGATGTTAAAATTGTTTTTCATTTTCACTTTATTTGCACTTATACGCTGCACAAGCTTTTGACTGTTTTCGGATTTCAAATTACAGTGCTTGACTGAAAGCCGATTAAAAACAAAAAGCGAGAAGCAAAAAAGAAAAAAAAAAAGAACTGAATGTACAGAGTAACGAAGAAGAAATAGTGGAGAGCGGGAGAGAGAAAACTACTTAAAAACGTTTCAAGTCCGGGCCATATTTTAGTATCTGTTGCAAGTGTCGTCTTTCGTTGACACTTAAAACCTTCTCGAGTTGTGCCAGTGTCAAGTTGATCTCACGTTTCGAGTGCAACGGCGGCCAAAGAGTGGTAATGGCAAACGTTCTAAATAAAAAAAAGACCAAAACAAAAAAAAGTAAAACGAATATTAAATTAGCAAGAACAACTTTTGTCCAGTACATAATATTATACAAATGTTAAACATTCGGGGAGGGTAAGAAGGAAAGATAATTAATGGGCTGTAAAAAGAAAAATGGGTTCAAGAAAAATTTGTTTATACGTTTACAACTATTTATTCTTTCTCTCTTGACAAGCTTGCTTTAAATGTCTAAGATGAAAAGAAAAAAATGAAAAAATGAAAGGATATTTTAAGCAATCAACTAACCTATGAATTCTCATAGCATCCATGGCACTCGGTTGCATAGCTTCTAGATGTTTAATTTCCTTGTGGAATTGTTGATTGTAACGATGAAATGCTTCCTTATAACGCTTTTGGCAAATTGTCGAACTGAAAGCAGCAGCAGCGCCAGCACATAGATAACAAAAAAAACAGAGGAAAAATTTCCGGATATACGTTAAGCACGTACACAGTTGCAAATAAAAAATTTCACACATTCAAGGAAATCAAATACTGTAAAATCCCATTGAATTTTAAATATATACTTACTAAGTTTTTTCTACGGGAATTTCTTTAGTTTTTCCATCGACCTGAAAACCTACTTTACGTGCCAATAATAAACGATACCATTGCTTTTGTAAAGCATTCATAGGCCTTTGAAAGAGATTTACGGATGTGTCCATTATTTCTTTTTTCCTTTCCAAAACTAAATTATATCGATACGAATGTGTAAGATAAACTAATAATCCCTGAGTCTAAGCTTCTTAGACTTTGCAATTGCCTGCTATTTATGGTTGATTGCCATGGTAAAGTATTATGTATCGATAGTAACTATTAAAACATTGTCTTGGCAATGCATATTTCCATAATATATAAATTTGTGTGTGTATGTGTGTATGGCTTATATTCATGCCACCATATGTTTCATTACTTTGCAAAGCAATGAAACTTCAATAGCTATTCCCAAAAATATAAAAGCTATCAATAACTCGCATTAGGAAACAGCTGATGCTTTATAAAGTTTTCTGATACAGAAATTCAATAATGTTTTTCTTTTGCTCTTCTTGCTTTATTATAATACATATTATCAGCCTAAAAACATATTTCTTTCTGTGACTACCATTATCTCTTTAAAAACAGTAAATTAGTTTTTCTAATGACCTCTGATATAATATAAATTCAAGTATTTTTTGCTCTTAATGACTTCGTAGCTTAATGTTCTTTCCAACTTTGCAACAAAATAAGAAAAAAGTTTGTATATTTTTTCATTATAATAGATATTCACCAACGCTTTTGCCAACTTTTATATCTATTGATAGCGTGCAGATGTAAGTAAAGTATTATTGCCGTGCCTTTAATACTTAGATGTTGCAGAAACTGCAGAGCAAAAGATTTTAAAAGTTTGCACTTAACGGAATTTGTTGAGTTGGCGAATTCCGACAATTTTACGAAGTTCAAAGCTCCGGAACTAGTCTGACGATTTAAAATGGATGCTTCAAAATCTCTCATTAAAGTTGTCGTAAGTTTCCGCGGTTCATTAGAGAAGTAAATAGAAGCTATATGTTAGCGTGATATCTTCCTCTTGATAAATTCTTGACATTTCTTTCGAACTGCTATATACCAGGGCCATATTTACGCCTACGGGCTAATCTGTTACGTGATATACTCTTTCTGTTAATAAACTCCAGGGCTTTCGTTTAAACTACTTACCTAAACTATTGTCCTTACTACGATTACAGGATAACCTGTTGCCCGAAGTAAGAGGATGTAATTTCTTCAATGTAAACGGACGCACTGTCGTAACATGTGAGTCTTCGTTCACGATCCTTTACGCATGTTATTGTCGTTATTTGACTTATATATGTGTATAAAAAAACGATGAAAGCAAGATACGCTAAAAGCAGTTATATGCTTTGCTATATATAGTAAAGCCGTTGTAATGGTAATCAAGGTATTTTGTAACTGAATATGTAATGTGTTTCACTTCGTTAGCATCTGTCGGCTTGAAGTCACTAACCATAAATAATACCTCTCCGTATTGAACTCATTTACTACGTATCCCGAAGTAATATATTTTCATTGAACTTTTATTCGATTGCATAGTTTTTCTTTTTCTTTAGCTTACGTTACTATACTAAATTTTATTATTACATTTTACTATTATTTCATTTCATGTGCTTTTTTCTTTGAATCTACTTTCAAAGTTAATGATCTTATGTTGTTAACATTTTAGTCTATATACACGTGTAGATCTCACTTGCGCTGAATAATTCCTATGATCGATTTTCTTGTAATTAGTTGAATAAATAAAATCAGGTAAAAAGACTTTGCACCCATACATGTTCTTTTTGTTTCGTAGCAAAGGATCTGCAAATAACGGATTTTTAGATCGCGTTTAGATAGCATGACAAAGAAAAGAAATATGCAGCACAGGCTTTTTAGGATTTTTAGATAGCATTTCATAGTAGTCACGGTAAAATATCATACACCATCCCCCAGTTATTCATATAACGACTTTGCAAAAAAAGCGTTACATGAGAAATGATTGAAAAAGTGGCCCGATCCTAATCTTTTCCAGTAGTGTTCATTCTGGGTCGAAATCGTCTGTGCAACAAATTTCATCTAAGCATCTCAAAAATTACGGGCTATAGGTTGAACACAAGAAAACAAGACGGACGGGCGGACAGACACGTATAGTCGTGTAGGGTACAAAAACGAAACAAGCTATATGTAGCTTAGTCCAAATATTGCAATTCACACAATCGGCTTGTGAATTTGATTGGAAAATACTATCAATATATCGATCCTATATTTTATCGTACGCATCATATATCGTGTAATAACGTGCTCTTGTTACACAAGCTGTGCAGGATATAAAAAAAGTGAGTAGCACTGGAAATACTTACCGCTCAATACAAAACTACGACATGCACTAGACGCCACTATTTGATCAAAGCAGATTGTACTTTAGCTAAAATTTTTTATCAGAATATTTATCTAGATCCGTGTCGTACACCCAGGGATGAATTTCATTTCTTCACATTTGCAAAGGACCAGATTTAAGGCGAAATCACAAACAGCTACGCGGTAAGTCGCAAGCTAAACCATGTACATCAGACATTTTTTTCTTTTGAAGAGCTCTTTTCTTTCGCATTGCTTACCAATAATACCCATGAAGTTGATATATCAGTCATCTATAAACGGCGTTTGTCGGCAACAAAAATTGGATATAATCTCAACATTAATTAATCGTCTTTTTATAAATAAGTTTCGCGGCAGTTCGGCCGCCTTGAAGTACGTACAATGTTTGCCAATATTTATACAAAGAATATTGACAATTTGGAGAGAAAAGTGTATTATTGTTCTTACAGGACAGATGTGCAGTTATTGTATGCAGCATGGTGTAGGAGGGTTGCTTCAATTAGTCTAACAAGACCCCAGGTTTTGTTAACTAATAAAACACAAGGAAATAATTTAGTTAAGTGATGTGCGTGTGTATCTGCCTGCGTGCATATGTGAGAGAGAGTTGACTAAAGCAATAAGAAGAAATATTTTACTTATTGTCTTTTCAATAGGAAGAAAGAAAAAAATTCCTTTTTTTTTGTGTATTGATTTCAACGACAGGGCGGGGACGGGTTTGGAAAGATTTCTTCACGTCATCTATATCCTGCACCTAAGCCGATACCGTCGATATTTTAAAAGTCTACAACAGAGTCAACGAAAAGCATCGCAAACGAGAAACTGTGAACTGTCCTTTGTAAAAATCACTTTTACTAAATTTTTAACGTTACACTAAAAGCTATAAGGGCGACTGTGTAACATTTCCTTATATTTTTTCTTCTGTCTTCTCTACAGTGGAAAAAGGGAAGAAATATTAAAATTTAATATATTTAATAATGCTAAGAAGTCCGGCACACAAACTGATACACACACGCACACACATACATATACACGCGCGCACACGCTGCACACACAAAATAATTCAAAGGTTTAGTTTTTGTTTGTACAATTTTCGTTTTTTCTTCTTCTTCTTATTTTTACTCTTACACTCGAAAGAAGGACAAGCTATTCAGGCTTAAAGACAAAAGCAAACTAAAAGATATCCACAAAGCCAGAAATATTTAAATGTGGCTTAGTTTTCTGAATTTAAACCAACTCTAGCACGGAGTGAAAAATATATAAAGCAAAACTGAATAAAAGGATATAAAAGCTGGGTAAGTAAAAAAAAAAAGACAAAAAAAGCAAAAAAGAGAAAAACCTGAAAATATACAAAAAAGTTAAAACCTAATTTAGCTAATGACAGAACATCATGAATGAATGAACATAAAAGTTTTTTCCTTATTTCGGCCGTGCTAGGCAATAAGAACACATCGCCTTTGCTCTCTAACCTCGAGAAAATGAGATTAAATATAATAAAAACACCTGGTCAGAAAAAAAACACGTTCAAACACACTCGGACAGATAGACACACAATTCAGATAGACTTGGATACCATTTTTGCAAGCAGCATAGATAGAGGTATGCTAGTTTTATCATTCCATTTGTAGAACAAAAGAGCATGAGAGACCGTGGGCTCAAGAAGTATTGCTTATTACTGTTTTTTGGAAAGATTAATTATATCTCTCTATCCTAGCGATTGCATAAATTTAAATTCTGAACTTTACAAATATTAAGTTGGAAGTTAAAGGTTCACTATATTTAGTCTTGACAAGTTCAACCCCAAGGCTCTAATAACTAAAGCAATTTGAAAAAAAAGTGTGTAAATAATTTTATCAACGAATTTTTAACCAAAATAATCCAAGCAATCCGATCGTTGTGCTCAATTTTAAAACGAACTCAAAGCTTTCTATATTCCTCTCTAATACCGGGTATATAAAATTCGCCTTAAAGTGAGCCTAACTTTCTTTTTTTAGTTTTCTTCTCTTTTTGAACTTTTGTTTGGCTTATGTTTACGATAATTAAAGAGGGATATATACACTTACATGTAGTAGAATAGATTTGGAGTGAAACAGACTTTTGAACTAGTTAAGAGAAGAATTGCATTTGTGTTTGTGATGTAGTTACAGGACAGGAGCCAAACCTATGTGTTTGTAAATACAACAAAAGCAAGAAAAAAAAGAATCCATTTTCTCTTCTACACCTCATACATATATACGCATAAATGTGTGCTTGCTTAATAATATTCATGTAATCAACTTTTAATGGGTTTTTTTAAGAAAAGTTTCAATATTGATTTTGCTTAGAAAGTCTTCCATTAATTTTCAATAAAAACTTTTTGTATTGCACTGTAATTAGAGCTTAACAGAAAACATAAACTATTCGATATGACGAGCTATAATAATTCCAAAGTTATCGACTTATTTTTTTGACTAACTTTCGCTGATATCCAAAAGCTTATAGATGATTTGAAGAGCCTTAAGAAATGAGCACAAAAACTTAAAACAAATGTGCCTGTGTGTGCAATTTCAAAATATAGATCTTTACAATTAAAAAGATGCACACGACAAAAACAACGTAAGAAATGAAAACTTAATGTGTGCAATTATGCTTGACGATACCTCATAGCGTAAAAGTTATAGATCCGATTGTTACACCTTTTCGCGGGACTATTTTCTTTTTGCCATACGAAATGCACCAAATAATCTTAAAAGACGAGTTCAAGTAAGACGATTTCGAATAACACTGACAGAATCCGGCTGCGTGGCCGAATAGGCAAGGGTCTCGACTAGCAGTTCAATGGCCGTGGGTTCAAATCTCAAGTGCGGCACAGTTTTTAATAATGATGAATAACAATAATATTAATAAAAATAAAGCCGAAAGCCTTAGATGCTAGTGCTTTACGAGTTTAGTCTTAGAATTTATTCCCTGGCTAAATTTATAATAATAATAATAATAATAATAACACTGAGAGAAAATTGTGGTCATGTTCGTGTAACATACTTCTACGAAGGAATGAGACGATTTATTTCCAATTGTTGATATCACGATTCAGTTCTAGAAAGAAAAGATAGAAAATATGATTGATAAATTTTTATACGTTTCTTATGAAAAAACAAAAAAAAATTAATTATTCAATGGCCATTAACATTGCATTTATATTATCTAAATGACGCGTACAATACAAACTGATATAACAGTGAACGAATCCACCGTATACCGTGTGAATACGACTGTAGGATAAGTTTATCAAATATTTGAACCGCAATAAATATGCATTACAGATTGATTGTCATCTCGACTACAAGGTTACAAAAGCATCTACAAGAACACAATTTCAAATTTTTCCTGAAATCGGTCGAAAAGCTAAATTTGAAAAATCGGGCGAAAATCAGTTGTTGTTTACCTCCTGGTTGGCAATTTCCACCTTCAAGTTTTCTTTGAAGAAAAGTTCCAAAAAACTTAACATTTGCTTTGAAAACGACCTTCCGTCCAGTTATGGCCGCGCTATTACCAGCTATGTGCAGACGAGTCATCGAGAATGACACAAAAGAATCTAGTCTAGTAAGATGTCCCATGGAGGACTTTTGAATGGTATTGTATTCCCAACAGCATATTGAAAAAAGGAATTGATCCAAATCTTAATCAGAAGTGCATTTTATTTACGTTTACTTTCGGAGCCACCAAATGGATGACTCTATATATTTGCATCAAATTTTTGAACGATTTCGGTATTTGAGTCTAATTCTTTTTTACTCGTTTTATTAGCTTAACAATCGCAAATTTGCTCACGCTTCTGCACTTCATCATTGAATCTAATGTACGTTAATTTTGTGACTGACTGACATGAATTCTAAGATCTCTGACGTGCATGCTTCAGACGCAACGACAAAACATTGATAATTTCATTTTCCAACGGCAGGAGAGGGAGAAAGAATTCCTCGCCCTAAGTTTCGCGAAGAAACAGAAGCATGTTCTTGCTATAAGCAAAAAATAATGCATTGACTTAAAACGAAATAAAAGTTTCCAAGGCTTTTTGGTGTAGCATGTGCGGTAGTTTAGCCAAAAAGCATCGAAATAATATCAATTTTCTCGGAGGAGCAGCCTCAACTCGGTATTGCGTAATTGAATTTATCTTACAGACATCATATAAATGTTGCCTTTTTTTCCTTTTCACATGACCAGTCAATCAAGGGACGATCTCTGTTCGTGTAACATGATAATGGTTAGAGAGAAGTAGGGAAAGGGAAAGATATATGGACTGACCGCAGCCTAGTCGGCGTGTGTCCAATCGGTAAATATTACTTTTACGGTCTGAGCACTTGCCGCAGCCATGATTAAATATGATCAAACCGAGATTTGAACCCGCGTACTCCGGTTATTCATAATGGCTGCGAAGTTAATTATAAACCAAAGCCATTTAAACTATACTTTAGGGATTAATTAGTCATTGTAAAATGCGTCTTCTATAAAATTCGAATTCAATTTTTTGTGCAAATTTTGACTGAGTACACTCGACAAGATATGAACGGTTTAGAGAAAATATGTTTGTTATAATCTTTGGAGTAACACTTATATTTTAAATAGTTTCTGATAAAAACGATTTTGTAACGTAAATTTCACATTAGTTCTTGCTTTTTCACAGAAAGCATTAGTCTAAGGTTTTTCGCAAATTTTTTTGTTGCACATTAAGGAAATATTATAAATCGCAAATCATTAGTTAACAAGCAGAGCTGTCCAACAACATCCACTAGTTTTAAACTATCAACTATCCATAGGTTAAGCATTGTCTTCTGTCTAAAGAAAACTGTAGCGATGCAGCAGTGTTTCTGGCGTTAATCTGATTGCTGATCATTGCTTTCTGTCTTACCCTAAAAGTAAAAAAAACTGGACGCAGGTGTTTGCTACGTGGCTCGATTTTCAAATTTAACACATTAAGTTTTCGTACGCATATGTTCTGACGTACTAATATATTAGAATTTTTCAAGACTGCTTTTTTTTTTGAGGGATGAGGGGGCAGAGGAAGTGTATGGTAATAATAAAATGATTTCTTGCTTCTAAAAGCTACCAGCGGCTAGTTGTATGTATGCGTGTGTGTGCGCTTATGAATGAATATACCTGAAATAAAAATGAAACCCCGTATTTCATTTGGTGCGTACGCATATTGGTGTTTTGCCTTATTTGATGAAATTTAGTAGGAAATCTCTTGCTTTTCTTGAACCATTTCGGCATAATATACAATTTATTATATGCGCTTAAGCACAAGTTGCAGATAATTGGCAACACTGTGTACACACATATACAATCACTTACCGATATTCAGTCGTTGGCTAGGAGGTGGTTCTTTCCTTTTTTTTTTTTTTTGTTTTACCATATGCACGCTCATTCTGTTATTCTTTTGTAAGGCGTAAAAGTGCAAATTTATTTTACTCACTTTTAACTTTTTTTCTTCTTCTTCTCCAACATAACATAGTACAACGGTAGACAGTTGAAAAATGTACATAATATAGCCAAACTCAAAGACTCAGGTGAATTATATAGCGTAACATAAACACACCAAGGAAGGGTGCTAGCTCGTTTCGTGTGTAAGTAAGCAAACGAAAGAAAGCACATTGTTACTCACTCTCCCCATACAAAGGCAAGTAAAATGGAAATCCTTTTTAATGAGCACTTTCTGAAAGCCGTATATCTTGATGTTGACATGTGTGAATGTGAAACAATATTTTCTTTTCACAAACACGCACACGCACAAAAACACTGCCATATTCACCATATCCCCAGCCAACAATCAAATATATACACGCACACATATAAATGGTAATAAGAGTAAATGGTGTTTTATAGGTACACACAGGTGTTCATTTTATTGGCTGTACAAGCACTTTATGCATAAATAAAGATTTAAGTATGCGTAGAGCTTTTCAGTATGTGTGTGTGCTTTCTTTTTTTTACACACAGACCTTTTTAACATGATTTAAATGTTTAATACCAAGTGTCTGTATGTAAGTGGTTAATAAAACTTATTTGAGAGCTATAATGTAAACGAGATATATTCTTATAGTACAAGCATTCTTTCTTTTCTTCACACACGTAAAAAATGTACGAACCAAGTTGAGTGAAAATCTTGAATTCAGATTTATATTAATTCGTGGGTTCGTTGAAAAGTTGTTTGACCCTTTCGAAGTTAAAACGGAGAACAATGTTGCATAAATGCTTTCATTCATTTATTTCGATATACCTCTACCATCTTCGTGATGTTTAGTGACTTCTTTTCAAACTAACTCAATAGCATTCTAAACTTACGAATGCAATGCGTAGTGCGTACTATGTGGCTGACCTTTGAATTTTTCTGAATTTCTGACAGATGCATACAGTGTAAGTTATCAATCCGGCAGATCATGGCCCGACTGTTGGAACCCACCGATGTTTTCCAACTGCAACCATTCCATTTGTGGATGACCACTTTTGGACGCCGTGCAACTTACTGTCATTTCAATTTAAATCGTTCAGCGCAACCATCTTACACTCGATTGCAGATTTTGTCGCTGAAAACTCTTCTCATCATATTTACTAATATTATTAGCACCGTAAGCTATTCATCCACCCTCCCTTTCAAACACGTTAGAATTTGCTCGGGTTCGTTAAGAGGAGAGTTATACAAATTTTTCTGACATCATGACTGATTATTTTCTAATCTTATTACGATAATTTTCATACGCCCTGTAGGGATACTAGCGTAACAAAGGAGGTGGAGGTAGTAGTTGTTTTCGGGACTTTTGTCATCTTTCTTTTGGGCTTGTTTGAGATTGAGATATATTTTGCCTATATTTTACATAGTGACATAAGAGAAAAAAGCAATATTCATTTTTAAGTGTCCACACGCCCATTTCAAAGAAAGTTTTTAACCTTCACATTTTCTTGACCGGGAGTAACAATATACTCGGCTGTCTTTCAAATCATATTTGCTGCATATTTGCGTTAGATAAAAAATATGATAAATAGATAAAATATTAAATAAAACCAGCGGATTTGTACGCTTCATTGATCATTGGTTGAAACGATTGATGATTTTTTCAATTTTCGTACTTTTATAAGTTTTTTAAATCGGCGTAAATGAATAAAAACGAAATTATTAATAATAAATAGCAAGTATAAGAAACGAGGGCGCTTGAGGTATTTTTATTATTTAATTAGGTTACTAGGCAACGCAATTCTATACGTTGAAGTGTGTCATATATTGTTCCCATTCGTTTTAGTTTGAAATTTTATTTATGACAGGCATTAAGTAGGCACGCGGGGGTGTTTGTATAATATGTGAAATATATAAACGTCTTGGCAAGTTGGATATTCAGAGGTGCTATATGCGTTTGTATCTCTCTTATTTATTTATTAAATTTCGTTAGCAGCATTTGAAAGTGCAATTAATATCGAGATAAGAAAACGAAAAAAAAGATTTAACGTTGCCTCTATAATGCTAAGTTCCGACGAGGTACGATTCTCAGATAGATGTACCTTTAATACGAGAAAAAATGTGGAAATGATTATATATTATGACATTTCATATAATGCTAATATATATATGTACGCAAGAGTAAATAATTAATAGCCAAGTTTGCCTATTATTTAGCTCGCATAATTTATTTAACCTTACGCTGGCAATCAGAACTATGATCACATAAATAGTAATAATCGTTAAGTAATTGCCAAACCTGTATATGCCGTTTAATTATATTATGCAAATATGGAATTACATTTTTCCTTTAGACTCGAATTAGGATCAAGTGTGCATTGCGACGAATACGACAATGAACAAACAGTTAAACTTGTTTATTTTTATGAGATTTACATTTACAAAATTTAATATTCTCTCCAAAAAAATTCTCAATTTGGCAGGAGTTATATGTGATGTATTGTAAGATGGTAACCCACGATAGAGACGAAGGTGATGGCAACGCTAAAGTAATGAACTCTTGCTTTATCTCTCTCCTGTCTGGTCTTGCATTTGGTTATAAGTGGGCTAGCGCCGTCGCTTTGCCTATATAAATATAGATTAAAAATTTAGCTGAGCATTGAACTTATATAACACGAAATAAAATAAATTAAATCGGCATTATTCCAACATACCGCAAGTTGCTATTAAACCTTGCTGCTAACCATCACCTTTGTATTTTTCGAAATAAAGTAGTTTTCAATCAATTGAGGTAATTAAAAGTTTAGTTTTTTTTTTACCTTTTATATATTTCCATTTTTCACCCTAGGTACACATAGCCGATAGCGACTATTTCTTAAGGCGTCACCGTTTCGGTTACAAAGAAAGTGCCTCGAGTAAAACTTTGGGTAACTTAAAAATTGAATAAGTTTATTACTCAGCTAAAATGGTTCTCGTTGCTACCAACGCTTTTCTATGGAAATCACATCTTTTGAATGCGATTTGTGCGTCGACCACTGCACGTATGTCTTTGACTCCGCCGTTTCAAAGACAAATCATAAGTAGTCCTGTAGGATGACTAAACACACCTTGCCGCCACGTGAAGGCTCGCCTTTCTTGAGAACCCTTACACATGGTAATCTCCAAGAAAGAGCCTTACGTAATACAGTTTTCCTACGCTGCCTTTTTATGCTATATTGCTACTACGGAACAATTTATAGCACAAAAAACAATAAAAATTAAAATCCAAAAAGTAGTTCCATAGAAATCCATCGTCAAAGGACGTTAATGTACTGAATTTCATCAAAATATCTCAAAAATTGTGAAATTGTGACCGAATACAAGGCTAAACATCAAACCCACAGGCAAACAGACGGCCGCACTAACTTAGATCGATTCAGAAAATGATTCTAAATCGATAGGTATAATAAAAGATGCGTCTGTCTCAAGCCCTTCCAGGCGTTACGAACATAAATTCGCACAAACATATTATATATTATACGCTGCACCACAAGCCGTGTAGAGTATAATGATTCACTCGGAATAGAGCAATATGTCAAAGCATTAAATGTAAGCAGAGAATTTTCATTAATTTACTTATATAACGTAAGTATAAGTAACATAAGCAAGGTAACGTCTACAAAATTCTCATTTATTCATTTATCTAACTTAAAAGGTCCAAGTTTCTTTTTTTACGCAATACTTGTAAAATTTGTTAACTCATTAAAATGTAATAAAACTAAATACTGGAACCGTCTAAAAACTTTCTGCTTGTGTTCAACCAAAATTCGTTATTCAAAGTCATAAACAGCTCTACTCTTTTTGCTTATTTTTTTTGCAATAGCAACCTTAAAAAAAAGAAAACTTCGAATGAGAAAAACATCAAAGCGAAAGTTAAAATAAATATTAATTTAACAAGACTTTGAAAAGTAAGAAATTTTTAACGAAAAAAAAAAGAAAAAAAATATTAACAACGACTAGCATAACAAAAACAATGAAAAAATGCCAGAAAAATCAAAATTAAATTCTTGGAGGCTTTTACATGTTACGAATACCAAGCAGTTTTCGTTGCGTTTTTTGTTTCTTTCCATTTTCGTTTTCACATGGACCACGATTTTCACTCTCTTTCGCTGTCATGGTTTTAGGTTTTTACCAGCCAGTCTTGCAAGTATATTTTTTCGTGCAATTGATATCATACGATATCGACAACAACATTATACCCCCAGATCAATAGCATCAGTGTTGTCGTTATTTTGAAAATTTTCCACTTACTTGGTAATGTTCATGTACTGTGAGTGCACATGTACGCCAAAGCATACATCCACACGCATCTATTATGATTAGACACAATTTGGGCATTATTACAACTTAGCAGTTAAAGGCTGATGAACAGAGCACAGAGCAGTCGAAAAGAACAACAAAAAATCACAACAAAATCATAGCCATCATTACGGACAGCATCGATATCTACACAAGAGGGTACTCGGAGGCGATCGGCTTTATTCTTTGTACTTACATTCTGGCATTTTTTCAGCACTCTGTGTGTGCGTGAATTGAATTTTTAAATACTAGAAATTCTTTTTCACTCATCCATTTCATTCTAAAACTGCTACAAACATTTTTAGCTTCTCAATTGCTGCTGTTCGAATCAAAACAAATAGAGAATTTTACTTATTTTTTGCACTCATCCTCGTATCGTTCTGTTATTTCCCCTTTCCCCACTTCGAACCATTGCAATCATTCATCTACTTGGCCAGTGAAAGTTTGCTTTCAAATTGTTTATACACAAAAATTTGTAAGCTTGTATGCGTATGTATGCTGTAAGTAAGTGTGAGTGTTGTATATCGTATATCAAAACAAGTCAGTATTTGTACTGAACTGTAGTGGAAAAAACATGTACAATAGTTCCCTTGCATCTAATACATCAGAAGTGAATGCGTAAGTGTGCGCTTCCTGATGTTTTGTTTTCAAATGGTTTTGTGATTTGATTTGGTTTTGCTTTTTGGTTCTTTTTGGTTTTGATTTCATTCTTACTTACTTACATACTATACACATCTATATGTACAGCTGTCTGTCTGTAAAAATATTCGTTACAGTTTGTGTTTAATGGCTGTATTTGGTATATCTGTGTGCTTTCATATTATGGCTATTGCTTCATTCACTCTCAACGCAACTACTCTTTCTTGTATTTTAACACGTATTCTGAATTTTAATCACGTTCCGGAAGTTTATGCCATTAAAATTAAGCTCATATAGTTTTTTATCGGATACATCTCCATACAATCCCTGTTATTGTTGTTATTGCATTTGCCACTCTTTCTCGTTCGTTGTACATATTTGATCAATAGCTTTCGAAAAATTTATTCCATGAACTTAATGGAAATAGTTAAAGTCATTTGAACATTCACCAAAAGCACTGAAATGAAAATATAACACAAAGCTCAAATCAATATCTAGATGTTTACGGAGTATTTATAGTAAAATTTTCCAAACAGATTGTACAAAATTTTAAACGTTAGCTTTTTGTATAGAATAGTAAGTACAGTAGGTAGTTAGCGTTCGTTTCATTATGGGGAAAATCGAAATATTATTATAATATATTTAGAACAAACAGAAACATATTCTACGATTAAAGTGGGATGGCTAAGACTACCGGCCCTTTTTTGAACAAGGTAGACCAGATGGTTGATCTAGTCTAGCTCCAGCTCTAACAACATTAAATATTTAAGTAGCATTACGTTCCCCGGGTGTTTTTAAAATGCTCATAGGATTAGAATAGAGATTATCATCCCTAACGATAGTGTTTTTAGCTTCTTATTTAAGCTGATACCTTTTATTCGGTTTTTTAATTTTTTATTAGTATTACGTTCCTCGGGTGTGTTCAAAGTGCTTAGAGGATCAAAGTAGAAATTATCATCCCTAACAAAATGCTTAATATAGTGTTTGTATCTTCTTATTTAAGCTGATACCTTTTATTCGGTTTTCTTCGCAAACCTCAACGCTCTTGAAGCATTTGAAATAAAAAAGTGATTTAAGTGAAACGTGAGTTTCGATCAGCTTAGAGAGAGCATAAGCTTGCGATTGGTTGCTGTCAGCTTTGGCTAGTCCTGCTGTATTAAACTTGATATCAGTGATCGCCAATAACGATATGTCAATTCTGTATATGAGAACGTGATGACGAAGTTTGCGTGTGCAACGACCGCAAAAGCATTAGTTTCTTGCATGATCACTTTTCGCTTAAAAAAGGCATTTAGGGAGAAAAATTTAGTGTAATATACGCAGCAAAACGTTATGGCCATGAATATTCCGCTTGGGTGTCGATGTGGATGGCTCTGTTTCACCATCCCATAACTTTTTGTGCTTGGGATTATCGTAGTAGACCCACTTTTCATCGCCAGCCATTATGCGCCACTCTCTTCCTTTTTTGCCTGGCCAGCAATGTAATCTCTATGCTAAAACGGTTCCAAGTGACATTTTCAATCAATTAGTAAGATAACCATTTTCCCTCCCTTTGCATCTTTCCCATCGAATGTAATCGTCTACAAACAGTTGATTCATCACCTACTAAGCTGTCCAAAAGTTCTTTGAAAGATTCAGCTGGGTTTTCGTTCAATAAGTTTTCGACCTTTTTTGGTCCTCCAAATCTTTCTTTGTGAAAATCATCGCTTTTAAGCAGACAAAAGCGTACGATGGAGCAGTATCACTATAAGCTTCTAAAAGTGTTTGGTGGGCTTAGCTAGCAGATTTCTTCTCTTATTTTATGTACAGAGAGGTCAAAATCACCGAATTTAACTGTTGTGTACATTGACACTGTGCATTACTTTACACACAGACCGGCAAACATTTCTAGAACGATTCAGACTTGATACTAATCAATAATATGTAGAGTTTATATGGTCTGTATAGCTTCCTTCTGAATGCTGTAGGCGTTTCGACAAGATGAATATATACTCATCCTTCGGTAATGTCAATATAAAAAGCGTGCATATTGTGAAGAGACTTTCATCAAGAATGATCCTTTTTGGAATTTGAAAAAAAAGGTACATCATATGAAGGCAAGTTGTGCTTTAATTTGAAGCTCACACATTGCGATCCACCATTGCTGCGAAGAGACTGACGCACAAAATGGCTCCACTTCTTTATCACTCTGTCTAACATTGGTCGCGTTATGTCTGCGGTAAACTGACGAATGTTCGCCTTCAAGAATTCCAAAGCTTGTAGCTTGTCAGCATAAATGTGGCCCCAAAGAAAAAACCAATGTTGTTAAATCGCGCGACTGCGGCGGCCAGTTCACAATTCCACGTGTTAAGATGATTCGATTCTCCTTCAGCAAATCGAGCGTAACATCAGCTATGTTGCACGTAGCACCATCCTCCTGGAACCACATGTCGTCACCATCTACGCTCTCAAGTTTTGGCCACCGACACCCACATGAACTGGCTCTGTAGCGGTGGCCATCGACTGGTAACTCTTCTTCGCCAATCTTCGCGAAAGAAATAAAGTTTAATGGCACCGGCACGCCAAAGACCACCTCATGTAGTGAGAGTTTCTAAATGAAATGGCACCCCATGGAATCCTTGTGAATTTTTCGCGCTTCAATCACGTCAGTTTTACCTATTGGCGAAGCTGCTAAGACAAAAATGTACCTCGCCTGAGAAGGCGATTTCACTATTGGCACTTTGATAACATTTTTTAATGGTTTCGAAACGCTTTATATTACTTGGAAAGCATTGTGGTTCGAAAATTACTCTTCTCAAGGAGTAATCTTGTGATCAGACCTAGAAGCCAAATGATTTTTAAATTTCGTCCCTTATTATAGTGTTTGTAAGTTATTATTATATTAGTATACATTAGTATTCTTACTAAAGTATTTTTAAAAGTACTTGCAGTAATTATGATCTGATATATTAAGTAACTTCTGTTTATAAACATTTTCAAGGAGATAAAGCAACATAGTCGTTAATGTAACATATTAATTAAGTATAGTACGTAACAGTAAACATAAGTATACTGCATTATATTAGTTATAATTCAAAGTTTTATTTTTGTTCACAGACATAACCAAGTGATCACATGTAATACATACAGTACAGAAGACGCATCTATAAGACGAAGTCGTTTAAGACGGATTCATATAACGCGGTGGAAAATTTTGACTATTGTCGTATAGCCCATTAAAAAAAAATTTTATCACACGGTCGAAGAATGGGACTGAATAAATGTACTAATAAATTTTTATACATTTCTCTTTCTCCCTTTTGTGAAAAAAAAGTTTGCCGATGAATGTCTTTAACAATTGCTGACACGTAGTGTCTTACGCTTGATTATTAAAAAAAGTGATTTTTAATTTAACAAGAAAGACTCCTCCAACAGGGATTAATAAAACACGGAGCGAGTCTATCGTATTATAGGGCAGTCTACTGTGTAATAGTGTCTTTTCTTTCTCTAGAGTATACTGCTTTGGAGGAAATACAAACTAGCTGAGTAGAAGCAAGAACTGAGAAGTAGTGGTAGCATAGAGCAGGCCGTGTCAGTTGGTTTCTGCCAACGTATGTATTTTGGGAAGGAATAGTTTTGATTGGCTAACCCGCGATTCAAAGGCAAGATCAAATGCGGTCGCTTAAAGTAATGCCAAAGGCTTTATAGTCCAAATTGAAGAATTATTGGGGTCAAAATGCCCATGACATATATGGCTAGGAGGACCTCCTTTTTTGAGGGATGCCCAAGCAAGAGTAATAGCTCTATGAATGACTAGAAAACCTAATTATGAGCGGCCTATGAGTCTTGGTTACTGAATGGGCCCATCAGAGGAGTATCCCCTACACGCGCGGCAGCTATTAGTAATGGGGTAAAGATAGGCATCGAATATTCCGCAGAGCGAGTTTCCTGTTCGTGCCCTTAAATCGATCTGTTACCCCATTCGTAGATGGGGTAGCTACCTTATAGAAATTATCTGACATACTGGTGGGCGCTAGTTCAGTGGACATCGCGAGGTTAAGCCGCCAAAGCAGACATTCACGTTGAGCCACCCTCGCGGCTGTTTGATAGTTTTATTTCCTTGTATTATCAACTAAATATTTCATAAATTTCGTATGAAATACAAACGTAAGAGTATATCAATATTTAACGCCCCTGTACTTGCAAACCCTAATGTGTGCCAATATATTCTCGATCGAGAGTATATTCTACGTCGATATAATCATCTGCGTCACCTATCTATTAATGAAATCATGACGACTAACAACACAGGATTTTACAATACGATGATAAATATCAAAAATTTGCCTTAACGCCCAAGTAATTTTATTCTTAAGTTATCCCAAAACCACAAAATAAAACATAAAAGTATAAATTAAAATATTCATATTCCATATTTCGTTAAGCTAAGACCATTTTCCGTGCATTTCTATAACGTACGTTAAAGTTTTCCTCAATTAATTTGGCTCTTTATTTTCTGAACGAGCCAATAATTAATGCACCTGACCGCACACAGAGCAACACAGCACTTCAATTCGCATTTAAACTAATGCCAATTACTGTGCAATTAATATGTAAAAGAGTTTGCAAAAAAGGAAAAAAAGACGAGTCATTTAAATGAATGACTCTGCAATCAAACCAAGAAGAAGAACTAGCCAATAAATCTACTAATAACCACACAAATGTGGTTCTTTGTTTCTCTCTCTCTCTCTCTCTCTCTCTCTCTCTCTCTCTCCCTCTCTCTCTCTCTCCCTCTCTCTCTCTGTTTGTGAGTATTTTTTTAAGTTTTACATTTTATGCAGACAAAGTATAAACACCTGAAGGACCTGTTTTTTATAAAAACGTAGACAATTAAGGAAAAAATTTCATTCTAATATGACTTGAAGAAAATTTTTCAACAATTGACAAAAATGTCTAATCTCATACTCCTTACAAGAACAAATAAGACAAAAATTTGCAGTATACATGAAAGCATTATATTTTCTTTTGTTACTTAATTCATATAAAGTTTTTGGCTTTTCCGTTTTTCTATTAAAATCTCATTAACATGAATTCCTTTTGTCATCTTTTTCCCTTTCATCGGAAGCAAATGAAAGAACTCGGAGCTGCTCTCAGTAGCTTATTTTAATAGAATTCCGTTTATAGTTGACTGGTGGAGTTTACTAACAACATTTCTCCATTCGTATGGTGCAACAATGTATGTTATGTTGATAAGAAATCCAGCTTGACTGGCACATTTCATACTTTCTTGTCTTTATTATGGATTTTCATTAATTTAATTTATTTCATCTTGTTTACACATCGGTGGCGCAGAGAATTATAGCAATGTTATTAGCTTGAATTATTATAATTTTCAGAAGAGAAAAAATTATATACATAAGAGGGGGAAGAACGCTTGATTCACCAACAAAGGAGAAAGTTTTACTATTCATATTCTAACAGCTAGTATAAATACATTGAATAATATAAATATTGACTACATTTCTTCTTCTTCTTCTTCCTTTTCTTCTGTCTCTTAGTTATTAAAGCACAGTTAATTTTCTGTATCAAAGTGAACGATTTATCACTCTTTCGCCGTCTCTTGAAACTCTTACCATTAAAAATATAAAGTTTGTATATAATATATTAGCTGGTGGACTGATCTCTACGGCTTAATTTGATCCTGGGGTTCTTCACACTATAGGCACTAAGGAACGTCGAAAAAAGATATAAGTAGTATATATATGGGGGAACGTCGACGCGAATTTAGGCCCGCAA